>CAUYQV010016617.1:0-18429 GCA_963574575.1 Galagoides demidoff | reverse complement strand
AAGCTATCCCCCTGGGTAGAGTGCTATGGCATCACAGCTCATAGCAACCTCCAACTCCTGGGCTCAAGTGAGTCTCCTGCCTCCGCCTCCCAAGTAGCTGGGACCACAGGCACCCACCACAATGCCTGGCCATTTTTTTCTTTTTTTTTTTGGTTGCAGCCATCATTGTTGTTTGGCGGGCCCAGGCTGGGGATTCGAACCCGCCACCTTAGGTGTACGTGGCTGGCGCCTTAGCCGATTGAGCCACAGGCGCCGAGCCTATGAAGTAAAAATTAGCATGGCATTCATATTCTTAGTTTTATATTCAATAACAATATAAATGTGTATACATTGGAAGTATTCTGGTTGGTATGCATTTCTGGCCCATATAAAAATTAATATGTGAGTGAATTAAGCATTCACAGAGCATTAATTATACATTACATAGGACAAACACACAATTCTGTACAAGATAAGAATGTCAGGAAAAGACTAAGATGATTAGAGTGGGCTAAAGTTGAAATAATCTATAAACTTGAGTTTCTCTTTCAATAACATCATGGTTATAGCCTCAAATTATCTTTCATTCTCTCCTTCCTTTCCCATCACAAAGACTATATTATGAATATACCCACCCGGAGTTGTACAAGGTGACAACCCTGAGCTCAGCCACACAAGTATGTATATACACAGTTATTTTATTTTTTGATTTGAGGCTGATGGTGCTGTGAGTTTTATCTGAATTCAGAAAATTTAATTTCTAAATTATATTTAATCTTTAGTTAGGTTACTAAAATTCTGAAACTGGAATTTGACTGCCAATGTTAGACTTCAAAAGTGATAACTCTAGTTTAGCGCACATATTTTCAACATGGGCAATATTATCCCTGAGTGGCAAAAATTGGTTTTTGGAGGGTATGAAAATATTTACTTTTCATGCATAAAGCACAAATACACATATAGTACGTAACAAGATACACAATGTTGTATTAAAGTTTTATGGGGGGGAGTGAATAGGGAAAAAAGGGCTAAAAAGGTTCCATAGGGGGCTGATAATGAAATTAAAAAGTAGACAAAGTACTAAGCTTTTTTTTTTTTTGAGACAGTGTCGCTATTTTGCCCTTGGTAGAGTGTTGTGGTGTCACAGCTCACAGCAATCTCCAACTCTTGGGCTTAAACGATTCTCTTGCTTCAGCCTCCCAAGGTGTTGGGACTATGGGACTATAGGATTTTTTGTTGTAGTTGTCATTGTTGTTTAGCTGGCCCAAGCTGGGTTTGAGCCCATCAGCCTGGGTGTATGGGGCTGGCACCATAATCACTGTGCTATGGGTGCCAAGCTAAGTGCTAAGGTTAACAGCTGTCAGAAGAGCTGTTTTGTATTAGATTTTTTTGCAACCTAACCTGATTGTATTTTCAGTAATACCTAACACAACAGTTCTGTCCAACTGCATTCAATAAATGTATATTTAATATGGAATACATCTTCCCCTCTTTGCACCCATCCTATTGCTTTATATAATTGAAATGTAATGATTAAAATTAGTAAAGCAGGCAAACTGTCAGTCTCTCTCTTACAAAAATCCCAGTAAAAGAATGACAACATTATCAAAAGGATAAAAAAATCTTCAAAGTAGCCTAAACAGAAGAACCATAGATTGGAGACCCAAGGCTGAATCAGGACTTTGATTTCTAGCTCTACTATTTGCAAATGTTAGAAAGTGAAATATGATTAAAAAATAGAAAAAGGGAAGAGCCTGAGAAGGGACAGGGGCATTTCTAATAACCTTATATAGATGCCTCTAAATTTCAGGCATCTTGAACTACTGGTAGTTCCCCAAACAGGCCACAGCTCAAATATGCCATGCCGTATACTTTTATACATGTACATTCATATTGCTCTTCCCAGAACAGCTCTTATTTCTCCTCCAATAGCTCAGCTCGGGCCACACCTCCCTTAGGTAGCCCTCCATGACACCCTTTTCTACCTCCCACGTTGAATTAGATGCTTGTATTCTTGTTTCACTAATGTTCAGATCATATTTCTATGCTGTACTTATAACATTATAATCAATGTTTACTTATCTGTTTCTCTTACTAGTCTGTCAACACCTTGAGAACTAAAATGGCTTTTTTTTTTAATTTTTTGCAGTTTTTGGCCGGGGCTGGATTTGAACCTGCCACCTCTGGCATGTGGGGCTGGCAACCTACTCCTTGCACAGGTGCCACCCTTTGCTCTATTATTATTATTTTTTTTTAGTTATTGCCTTCCCTTTTTGTTTTATCTTTTTTTTTTCTTTGCAGTTTTTGGCCAGGGCTGGGTTTGAACCCACCACCTCTGGCATATGGGGTTGGCACCCTACCCTTTTGAGCCACAGGCGTCACCCTATTTTGTCTACTTTTGAAGTACATATTAATGTTCTTTATCTTCTTTTTTCTTTTTTTGCAGTTTTTGGCTGGAGCTGGGTTTGAACCTGCCACCTCCAGCATATGGGGCCGGCGCCCTACTCCTTTGATCCACAGGTGCCGCCCTCTTTACCTTTTTTTTTTATTATTTCAAAATATTACGGGGGCACAAATGTTTTTGGTTACATTTATTATGCTTGAGTCAGGGTTATACGTGTGTCTATCATCCAGATGGTGTTCATTGTACTCTGTCAGGTAGGTTTCTACTCATTCCTTCCTTTCCCCTCTCCTCTGCTTGATTTCACTGAATTTTAATTCCCTGTGTGCACACATGTGCTTTATTAGTTCTAACTTAATAGCAAGTACATGTGGTGTTTGTTTTTCCATTCTTTAGATCCTTCACTTAGGATAATGGTCTCCAGTTCCACTCAAATGTTGCAAAAGGTCTTAATCCATCTTTCTTCATCACTAAATAGTATTCCATAGTATACATAAGCCACATCTTGTTAATCTACTCATGAATTGAGGGGCATCTGGGTTGATTCCACATCTTTGAAATTGTGCTGCAATAAACACTTCATATTTGTCTTTTTTATTTTTTTTGAGATAGAGTCTCACCCTGTGCCTAGGTAGAGTGCCATGGCATCATAGCTTACAGCAAATTCTAACTCTCGGGTTTAAGCAATCCTCTTGCCTCAGCTTCCCAAGTAGCTGGGACCACAGGTGCCCACCACCCAGCTAGTTTTTCTATATTTAGTAGAGATAGGAGTTTTGCTTTTGCTCGAGGAACTCCTGAGCTCAAGCAATCCACCCAACTCCACCTCCCAGAGTGGTACTACTACAGGTGTGAGCTACCGTGCCCAGCTGATGTTTATCTTCTTAATCTGAACATCTAGCCTACCTAGTTCTTGACATCATGTTGGTCAACAATCAACTTGTTGAATTAATAAAAATACAGACATACCTGAAGAGCATAGCAGCATATTCAATAACTTGACAAATAAATAATGCTTTGTACTCTTCAAAAGGCCTTTGCCTTAATATTGACTAAATAACCATCACAACACAGTGTACATTTTCTGCGTCCAATAATAATGATGTGAGTCCTTTACACTTACTCATTTAATCATAACAATCCAATGGGAAAAATCCTATTATTCCTTTCTTTTTTCAGATAAGATAATAGCTCATAAAAGGTAAAGTAGTTTGCCTAAGGTCACATACTTCATAAATGGGTTTTCTAGCTCTGGAGCCTGTGGTGCTAACTACCACACTAGGGTGGCTCTCAAAGTTAGCTAAGAATATTCACTTTTGCACAACATCCCTCTATTTGACCCCCTCCGCCTGCAACCTCCCACATGCACTCAACTTAGAAGCAAAGGCTCATAGCATGTACGTGCCCCTTACCATGGTTTACAAAAGCTGTGTCCACACACACTTGGCTTTGCTTTATGTAAACAAATACACCAATCAAAAATGATGGTAAAATCCTTTGGGACTATTCCATTTTCATAACATTTAAACACAATGTAATAATTTTAATTATTTTATTGCCCTTTCCAACTCTTTAAAAAATGTTTAGTGCTTAAATGTTGGGTGTGTCAAACACTGCAACCAACATGTTAAGTTATCTTTTCAGGAAAGCAAAATGTGAAGCAATTTATAGAGTTCTCGACCTCAACAAGAAGTCATGTATCGTGTGGCGCCCGTGGCTCAGTGGGTAAGGCACTGGTCCCATATACCAAGGGTGGTGGGTTCAAACCCAGCCCCTGCCAAACTGCAACAAAAAATAGCCATGTATTGTGGCAGGCACCTGCAGTCCCAGCTACTTGGGAGGCTGAAGCAAGAGAATCACCTAAGCCCAACGAGTTAGAGGTTGCTGTGAGCTGTGATGCCACAGCATTCTACTGAGGGTTAATAAGTGAAACTCTGTCTCAAAAAAAAAAATAGAAGTCACATATCATAAGCCTTCCATTATTACTTTACTGATGATGTCTCTGAGGGTATAGCTGGAAAGACAGAACTGAAAAGCTAGTTCTTGCCACCCTGTAAAATTTAACTGTAAGTACAGAACAGCACTTGATTCCTGGAGTTGGAATAAGTGACTATGCCTTTTAAATCTGGTATTGTCTCAAACAAGACAAACCAAAAGAACCAAGAAGGAAAGGAAAGGAAAGCCAGGCAAGAAACCAAATCAAATAAACAAATGCCACAAAAAAGAAAAGTTTTTTCATTTTTATAGTGAGCTATGACGATGGCACTGCACTCCAGCCTGTATGACAGAGTCAAACTCTGACTTTAAGGGGGGGAACCCTTTCATTTTTGAAAGCTTTGGGTACCTGTCATGTGCTGCTGTTTCAGGGGTTCCCTCGGTTCCTCCAGTCTTCAGTCCTTTGTAACAGAGCTGCATTGTGTCATCTGTGTCCAGTATAGCTGGACTCCAACAGAAATTTGATCTTACCATGAAGTATGAAATGCTGAGCTACCACTGGGGATGTGGGAGGTAAGATGGGCATTTGCCCTAGAGAAACCCCAGATAGGGAGTGAGGGGTACACACATCTGACCCCCATCTCTTCCACACAACCTTCAAGTTTTCATGGAGACCTAGAAGAATCAACACACAAGAACACCGACGTTGATTTAGTGTTGGTAAGATTCAACACTCTTTGAAGAAGACAATGTATGTCTGTTGGTTTATAGCTTTAGGTTTATATTAATTCATTCTACCATTAAGAAAAATTGGCAAGTTTGTTGGGAATGAGAGATACATACTTGACTCATATCAAGTGTCAGGTGTAAAATGACTCAAAAAAACAGTAGTTGTGAAGCACATCGATCACCTGCCAAGAAAGAGTGGGTGGCAAAGGTGGGTCAGGCAGAGGGACCAGCAGGTACAAAGGGGGCCTTGACAAAGTTTAGCATATTACACTTTCTCAGAACACCCCAGTCAAGTGACAGCTGTCTCCTTTGAGTTTCTTTAGTACTTAGCATCTATGCCATTTCCTTTGGTTTGTGACATCTCTTCTACTGTACAGTTGCTATTTTGATAATTAACCTTGTATGCCTTTCCCTGAAATAAATTATGACCTCTGAGATGGCAGAATCTTTCTTTTTATCTCACCAGAATTCCTAGAAAGGTGCTTTGCACTGAGCAGACACTAATAAATAACACTTGATTGGCTGATGACTGTATTTTAAGTTTTCATTAAAAATGCTAAGATTGTACCTAAATAAAGACTTTCAGAGTAGAGGATAACAACTATTTATTTATTCACTACTCTATTTTTATAATCTATTTCCAGAACAAATATTGCATACAATAAATGTTTATGCTGCCAATCTGGAGAGTCATAGGGTTAACAGCAACTACTCCCTTATGGCAAGTACAAAGACGCATATTAGAATAGGAACAAGACTTTATTACAACTACTGAGAATACAGAAAAAAACAGTAGACTTGAACTCTCGAAAACTTGGATTTGGATCAAGTTTCTGCCACCTGTTGTGTACACTGGCAAATCACTATTTACCTTTGAGCCTTTATTCTCATCTATAAAATGAAGTTCAGAATTCCAACCTCACAAGATCCTTAGGAATAAATTAAAAATGTACATGCACCTGGTGTGGCATATAGTACAGATTCAGTAACATATTTTCTCGTTTTTTGCCCATTCATCCATCACTCTAATATATCCATAAAGCAACACAATAAACTAGAGATATTATGAACCACAGAGAAGTGCTTTCTTTGTAAACTTTTGTTATAATACTTTTTTCTTCAAGTTGTTAAGTCATTAGGACAAATTTTTTGAGGGTAGTGATTGTATGGTTGTTTTTTTTTTTTAAATATAGTATAAGCACACGTTTAAGGCCAAATAAATGTAATTATGGGGGAAGACACTATAGTTTTGTACATTTGCCTAACTGCATGAAGAGTATATACTCTACTTAATAGTTTAAGCATTATCTTACTACCCACTAGATAATTACTTGCATAAAATCCCAGGCTCAACAGTAAAGTCTACATACTCTGTACATCAGCCCTCTGTATGTGTGGGTTCTATATCTATAAATTCAACCAACTGCAGATTGAAAATTTCTTTTTGGGCTCAGTGCTTGTGGCTCAAGCAGTTAAGGCGCCAGCCACATATACCTGAGCTGGTGGGTTCGAATCCAGCCTGGACCCACCAAACAACAATGATGGCTGCAACCAAAAACCAGCCAGGTGTCGTGATGGGTGCCTGTAGTCCTAGCTACTTGGGAGGCGGAGGCAAGAGAATCGCTTGAGCCCAGGAGTTGGAGGTTGCTGTGAACTGTGATGCCACAGTACTCTACCCCAGGGTGACAGCTTGAGGCTCTGTCTCAAAAAAAAAAAAAAAAAAGAAAATATTAAAAAAAATTACAAATAATACAATAAAAACAATACAGATTAAAAATAATATAGTATAACAACTATTAACCCTATTAACCTGGGCAGATCCTGTGGCTCAAAAGGGTGGTGCGCTGGTCCCATATGCCCAAGGTGGCGGGTTCAGACCCAGCCCTGGCCAAAAACAACAAAAAAAACCCAACTATTAACCTAACATTTATATTATATAGGGTGCAAATTTCACATGAACTTGCATAGGTTACATCATGTGCAAATTGCACATGAACTTTGTGGCCACCCTGCAGTAGGGATTATAAGTAGTCTAGAGATGATTTAAAGTATATAAGAGGATATGTGTAGATTATATGCAAATATGGTACCATTTTATATAAGGGACTTGAGCATCCATAGATTTTGGTATCTGTGGGGTCCTGGAGCCAATTCCCTACAGATACCAAGAGACAACAGAATTCTAGAAGAAAAAGATAAAGTGGAGGATATCTTTGTGGTTTTTTTTGCAGTTTTTGGCTAGGGCTGGCTTTGAACCCGCCACCTCCAGCATATGGGGCTGTTGCCCTACTCCTTTGAGCCACAGGCACCACCCAGGTAGAGGATATCTTAAGAAAAGGCTGCAGTCATGAATTCTGGGTTGTACTTTTGGTTGTTAACTATCTCAACCAGACTTCTAATGAGGCATATAACCACAGTTTATATCTTATTATTATTAACCACTTAGAACTGGTGTCATAAGATCTGTTGCTCAACAGTGGTGTAACACTTAATTGGTGTTTATAATAAAATTTGAAGTATACAGACAGATGTTTTTGAAGAATGCATGCCATTTACTTAGAGTATCACTATCTCTCTTTGTGCTTGGACTAAAGTTTAATTTTAAATTAAATTTATATTAACATTTAATTTTAATTTTCTTATTTCCTGCTTGGTAAAACATAGGAACATCCAGAACATTAAAATACAAACCAATTTTTTGTTTATAAAATTCAAACAAATTTTATAAACAAAATGATAAAAAGCTATTTCTTTCTCATTTGGTTTTAGAGACCATTAGATACAAACAAGAAATTTTTGGCAGGGTTCCTGTAGACTGACCCAATTATCCTACTTTGCCTGGGTCTTTCCAGTTTTATTATTGAAAATTTCATGTCTGAGGAAACCCCTGTGTCAAGCCAACTAGTACAGCTGATCACCCTAGTGCCATCACTAGGGGCTTTTTTCACAGCTTATAGTTTTATTACCTGCCCTTAGAAAAATTTCAGTGTTATTTTCATTTCTATTTATCCAAAAAGCACCTGCATATTCTTTCTGTTAGTATTTCGTTCATCATCATTTAGTAAGCATATAAATACTTACAGAGTTTTGCTCCATGAGTGGATAATAAAGATATACTTGCATTTTTTGATGTTACTAGGACATGGGGACAAGGGAAGTACCAAATGACTAACAAATCTTATCGTCAAAAAAATATTAACTTGTCTATTTTCTTTTTCAAGAACCTTGTCCTGTTGTTTACAGACTCATGTACTTCTAGTTAGTAATCACCATAACTTTAAGAACAAGTCATGTAAGAAAACAACATATGTGGGTCATCTCTTGGCTAATTTGGGGCCAGAGAGAAGTTGTTCTACTGGTTTTCCTTAAATAGCACCATAACCTAACCTGAATCTAAGATAGTTTCCAAAATATGTATGTAATGAATGTTGCTGAGAATCTAGTTAGAATCTCCTATTCATGAACAAGAGATCCAAAAATTGGGTGGCACCTGTGGCTCATAGGAGTAGGGCACCAGCCCCATATACCAGAGGTGGTGGGTTCAAACCCAGCCCTGGCCAAAAAAAAAAAAAAAAACTACAAAAAGGAAAAAAAGAAAAAAGAGATCCAAAAATTTAGAAGCACTGTAATACTATTCCTGATATTGATCAAAAAAGAAGTCATGAGGTAGGGTGCAGGGACTAATCCCTATAATCCCAGCACTTTGGAAGGTCAAGACTGGACAATCGCTTGAGGCTAGGAGTTTAAGACCATCTTAAGCAACATAGACTCTGTCTGTACAAAAAAATACAAAAATTAGCTGGGCCTTGTAATAGGGGCCTGTAGTCCAGGCTAGTCAAATCAGGAGGCTGAGGCAGGAGGATCACTTGAGCCCAATGTATATGATAACAGCACTGCACTCCAGCCTGGGTTATAGAGCAAGAATCTGACTTAAAAAAAAAAATCACTACATCATGGAAAAGGTTTTTGAGAAAAAGCAGACCAATTTTCTTTTCTAGTAAATAGGAATACACAGGCTGCATACATATAATTAAAATAAAATCTATTAAAAAGTTGTAAGTCCGGCCAGGTGCAGTGTCTCATACCTGTAACTCTAGCACTCTGGGAGGCTGCAGCAAGTGAATCCCTTCGGGTCAGGAGTTTGAGACCAGCCTGATCAAGAGTGAGATCCCGTTTCTACTAAAAATAGAAAAAATAGCCAGCTATCGTAGGCGCTGGTAGTCCTGGCAACTTAAGAGGCTGAGGCAGGTGAAATGCTTGAACCCAGGAGTCTGAGGTTGCTCTGAGCTAGGCTGACACCATGGCACCCTAGCCTGGGGCAACAGAATTAGACTCTGTGTTAAAAAAAAAAAAAGTTGTAATTCCAACTGACTCGACTTTTCCATGAAATGCAAGATGATTTATGACACTTTTTAAAAGTTCTTAACTATGTGCCAGTACTGTGACAAATACTTTTTATTTTTAATTTTTTTTGGACAGGGCTGGGTTTGAACCCACCACCTCTGGTATATGGGGCTGGCACCCTACTCCTTTGAGCCACAGGTGCCACCCCAGTGTCAAATACTTTTAAGATATTTCATTTGATACTTAAAAATAATCCTATGAGAATAGAAACTGTAATCCTCCAAAGTAAAGGTCAGAGAGGTTCAGTAATTTTCTCAAGGTTACAGATAGCAACTAGAGGGGCAGAGACAAATTCAGGTCTGGAGATCCATCTCCTTCAAGGCTTAAGCCCTTCACCTTTATCCCATGCTGCTTCTCCACACTGTTGACATTAATTCTGGCAAAATTCCATTTTCAGCTCTAACGTCTCCTGACTTTCAGTTTTGTACATTAGTTTATAGAATTGCCTACTTAACATTGTTACCTAGATGTCTAACAAGCACCTCAAACTCATCATGTAAATGGCACCACCTCTCACCCAGATGCTCAAGCTCCAAATCTAGTAGGCATCACTGATTCCTCTAACTCCACAGAAAAGCCATCACAAATCTGTGGGTTTTGCTTTCAAATTATATGAGAATCTGACTACTTATAGTCTCAACTGCTATAACTCTAGCTAGCTCAAGCCATGATCATTATTCACCCATTAGATAGTCTCATAATTGGTCTCTGTTTTCATGATCTCTTCCTTCTTCATAAAGCAGCCAGGGTTATCTTTTCAGAAATGCAGATCATACAATTTCACTCTTCTGCTTAAAATACTTTAATGGTTCCTATTGCAATTAAGTAAACCTTCTAAGATGGCCTACAAGGCTCTACTGGCCCCTGCATTGATCTTCCTTCTCTCATGTTATCCCTTAACAGTTTCTTTTGCTAAGCATGTCTCAGTTACATTGCTGTGATGTTTTCAAATTTCTCTGTGACTTCAAGTCATGTGTTTTGAGAGAATGCAAAAGGGCAGAGTTGGGAGTTTGAGGAAACTAGCAAGGGCATGAAAGAGTTCCTATAGTGGGAAAACATCAGAAAAAATTAACAGGATTGCTGGGTAGTCTTGAGGATTCAGTTGTGCTTGGTGATTAAAATTTATTAATAGAAGAAATATGGTCATGCATATTTCTGTAACAGTGGTCAGCTGCTTCAGCACCAAAGGGGAGGATATGAATCGTAGGCTTCAATGTCAGAGTACTATGAAAAGAAAGATGAGGCAAACACATATCACAATGGGGATAGGGTAGAGAGCAGGGTTGTGTTCATAGCTTGCCCCAGTTGTAGAACAACCTGGTTCTGCTAAATAGAAACACTGAATCAAAGTACCCAAATTTACCAGCACTGAAGTTAAAAAGCATAAAACTTTAATTCGTAAATCCTTGGCTTGAAGCCTGTAGCACAGTGGTTATGGTGCCAGCCACATGCACTGAGGCAAGCAGGTTCAAGCCAGGCCTGGGGCAGCTAAACAATGACAACTGCAAAAAAAAAAAAAAAAATTGGGGGTTGGCCTGTGGCTCAAAGGAGCAAGGTGCTGGCCCCATATGCCAGAGGTGGCGGGTTCAAACCCAGCCCTAGCCAAAAACTGAAAAAAAAAAAAAAATTGCAAATCCAAAATGAACAAATTGGCAAACTTATTTACATTAGAATGGAATTTTTCACTTATCCAAATCAATACCCAAATGGAATGTATAAGTGAAACAGTAAGATTTGTCTGTCGATAATTTAGGGATTTAGATTTTAAGAGACTTTCAATTTCAATAATCCTTTACGATATCCTAAGACTCTTCTTATGCCTCTCCTTTCAGAACACTTCTCTGGCTCTCCCGTCCTATTTACAAAGTTTTGAGTTCACTCTAAGAAAAGCATAAAATGCTCTTACTGTTGTGCCCCCTGACTAACTTGCCTAATATTACTCTCCTTGCTCTTTAAGATCCCTATATTAACTACTTTACCCCTTTTGTGCTTCAGCTGTTTTCTCCAGCTTGCTAGACCATCTTCCCTTCCTCCTCTGCTTAACTGCTAGAGATTCACCATCACAACTCATTTCCAAGTTGAGTTAAGCTTTATCTCCCTTGCTACATTTGTTCCTCGTAGATATTTTCATTATTGTCTCTATTTGTGTTATGGCACAATTCATTTTATATACTATATAGTTTACAGTACATATCCATTGTAAAGCATTTTTATGATTGATGCACGCAGTAGCTAAAATAGGGTAAGGGTTCTCCGGTCTTCGCCAAGTCTCTTTCTCTCTCTTAGCTTTAGGTTCTTCAGGTCTAAAATGGGTACCCTGGCTTTGTGAAGAAGAATGTAACATATGTAAAGCCCATACACAATGCTCTATTAATGAAAACCATACTGCTTACATGGTTTCGAGCCCTCGCTTGTAGAGCAGAGTTCAGGGAACGCCTTTTAAAAAATGACGTCACTATAGGAAACTTAAAAACCACCGCACGTCTGTACAAGTCGACAGAATCACACGAACTACTTAAAGTGAGGTTCACCTGTCACACACTTTGAAGGTTCCGCTCATAACAGATTTCCATCCAGTAGCTTGAGCAACAGGAATTTTAGCTCAACAGCTAAGGACTTCCCGGAATTACCCGAGTGTGGGCGGGAAGTGTTTGTGCAGACGGATGGGAAGGCCGCTTCCCCGCGGGGTGCGAGATGGGGCTAGATCTCTATGGCCTGCGGTAAAACCCAGCACCTGATCAGCCCGGGGCCTTTCTACACGTGACTAGTGATCAGGAGACCGCAGCCTCTTCAAGTAAAAGACCCACCCGTTCTGGATCCGCCACCCACCGCGGAACCCGATCCGACCCAGAAGGCAATTCCCGCGCCACTGCACTCCCAGGCCCCGGTAGGCCAGACCGTGGGGTCTCCCCGCACTCCACGCAGGGGCAGCGGGGCGGGGCGCGGTGACGCAAAGGGGAGTGACGCGACGACGCAGCGCGACGCGGTGACGCACGCCCCTTTGTTGGCTCAGTAGCGATAGCAGCGGCCGCGGTGGTGGCGCTGGGGACTGTTTCTTCTCGGAGGCCGGAGCGGAGCCGCGTCTGACTGAGGCGGGCAACAAGCGGCCCCCTCGCTCCCTCCCTCCCTCCTCCGCGCCCTCCCCGCCGCCACCAGCCGCCAACCGCCGCGCCCGGGGAGGAGCCGCGGCCCGCGGAGCCCGAGCCAGGCCTGCGTCCGGACATCAGCCGGAGCCGGAGCGAGAGCCGGGGCCTCGGCGTCCCCGCCCTCTCCCCGCCTGGGCCAGCGTCCGGCCGGGCCCCCGCGCGTCGCGCCATGGACTCGGACGAGGGCTACAACTACGAGTTCGACGAGGACGAGGAGTGCAGTGAAGAGGACAGCGGCGCCGAGGAGGAGGAGGACGACGACGACGACGAGCCGGACGATGATAACCTGGATTTGGGCGAGGTGGAGCTGGTGGAGCCCGGGCTGGGCGTCGGCGGGGAGCGGGACGGACTGCTGTGCGGGGAGACGGGCGGCGGCGGCGGCAGTGCTTTGGGGCCCGGCGGCGGCGGCGGCGGCGGCGGCGGTGGTGGCGGCGGGCCGGGACACGAGCAGGAGGAAGATTACCGCTACGAGGTGCTCACGGCCGAGCAGATTCTGCAGCACATGGTGGAATGTATCCGGGAGGTCAACGAGGTCATCCAGGTGAGGGTGGCCGACGCGCTAGCTCGACTGGGCCCGACGTGGGAGCGGATTCTGGCGGCCCGCGCGGCCCCCAGGGGCAGGCCTGGGCCTGGTGCGCAGCCCAGCCCGGTGCCTCCCGGCCCTGTCTTCTCTGCCTCTGCTGGAGATAGAGGGTGTCGAAAGCAGACGTTTGCCGGTTTGCCGGGTGTGGGGAGGTGCGCTGGGGGCGGTGCTTCCTCCGTCATGCTATGGCGGAGGCCTCCGGCTGCCTAAGTCTTCTCTTGCCGGCGATTCCTGCTCGTCCCTCGGCCCAGTGTCCGTCCTCTGGCCCGAGGAGCGCCTGCAGGGGCGGGGCGGAGGAGGTGGGATAGGATGGGGAAGAGGAGTCAGGAAGAAGTGGACCCCTCCGAGGGTTACCTCGGCTTTCAGTCTCACTTGAGCGCTTTTGGATGGGATTAGGTTAGGCCTAAGGGCAGCTTGGCGTATGGTTGCCCCAAGTGGGCACCAGTTAATAAAGAAATGGATCTCCTTGGCAGTCTTAAGTGCTTGCTTAAAGGTGGGGGAAGGGAACTAGGGTGCTGATGGCTCTTCTATTCCGGTGGTCAGGATTTTGCTTGCATCTTTCTTACGTCTTTGCTGTTTGTTTGGGACCTAACTGCTACTTTTCCAGTCGTATGACTTGCTTGAAGCTGTTGGAATAGTTAACTTCAGATTGCATACCGGTCCTTTCAGCTAAATCAACAAAATGCAGTGTTGTTTAATATTGGACAAGCCTCCATTGTAAGTTAGGAAGCAGGCACTTTTTGCTTCTGAACTCCTTTCTCTGATAATTTCTGTTTCGTGCTCAGTGAGGTTTAGTTTAAGCTGCTAATCATACCTCAGGTTGTGCATTTTTAAGCATTAGGAAATCAGACGTTTTCATTTCCTTGGGGGAAAAAACTCCTGTCCTGAGGAGTCAGGGATATGTATGGTTAAGGATAAAAACGAAGTCGTGATTCAGTGCAACTTTTAGAAAACACTAGTTACGTGGAAGGAAACATGAGCAGTAAGCATATTGCCTTCTTGCATGTCAAGTCATTTTTATTCTTTAACTTAAATTGGTTGGCTAAATATTCATTGACGTATTAGAAGGACAACTGCCTGCTTATTGACGTTCCATTATTAACACATTTTTACAGTATTTATTAAACTGATTTTGAAAACTGAACTATTTAGGCACTATTTGAAGACAGTGTTTTGTATGATAGAAAAATCTGGGATCTAGTAGTGGTAATCTGAAAACTTTAATGTAGAGAACACAGTCTAAGAAGGAAATTGAAGATTATAGAAGTAAGATAAGCTTTAAATTAAGCTTTTTCTGAAACATTTCTGAATGTGAGAGTTGTGTTCTTAGGCTACTAAACTGAGAAATTTTCTTTTTTCTAAGGGGAACTTAAAGAATCTGTAGTAAAACTTAATTTTTTTTGTTACAGCTAAATAAAACTTAATCTCAAATGTATTATTTATTTTATTGGAATTCTAATTAGCTTTTAAAAAAAGTATGGATATTAATTATTTAACTTTTTGACTGTTCTGTGTAGTTAAATCTTATCCAGCTTTCTCAGCTCTTAGGGTGTCTTTAATTACTGAGGCTAAAAAACAAGTTCTTTTTTTTTTTTTGAGACAGAGCCTCAAGCTGTCCCCCTGGGTAGAGTGCCATGGCATCACAGCTCACAGCAACCTCCAACTCCTGGACTCAAGCGAGTCTCCTGCCTCCGCCTCCCAAGTAGCTGGGACCACAGGTGCCTGCCACAACCCTGGCTATTTTTTGGTTGCAGCCATCATTGTTGTTTGGCGGCCCCGGCCTGGATTCAGACCCACCACCTTAGGTGTATGTGGCTGCCGCCTTAGCCACTTGAGCCCCAGGCCCCCAAAAACCCCCCCAAAAACAAGTTCTTTATGTCACTTCTGGAGTAGGATTGTAGCTAATGCCTATGACGTTGGATTTAGGTGAGAAAGAAAGGGTGCTGATAAAATAAACTAATAAGACCCACAAAAAACTAGTTTTGTTTTTTTTATTAGGTGTTCTACCTTTACCTTCTTTCCATGCTTAATTTTTGAAAAAACTTTTTTCTAGTCTGCAGCATTGTAAGGATGCTCCTAATAGAATTCCCGAACATTTATAAGTATTTGTTAAAAATTTCTGTTTAGAAGTAGCAGTAAAATCAAAGGGTAGGATGTATCCCAGACTCTTTTCTCCAAATGGTATACTTATTAGGTCTAAACTAGGCTTTGGTTATGTTGCAGGATATTTATGTTAAAATAGAATTAGATTTAAAATGTTGCATAGCTAATACATGCATATTGTAAGAAAAATATTATTAGGCAAGAAAAAAATAAAACTTTTCATCCAGAGAGAGACAGTCAAACAGCAAAATGTGAACTCTAGTTATCTTTCCAGGCCTCTGGATAGCTATATACTAATAACAGTGGAACCACACTGTGTATTTATGTTTTCACTAAGAAAAAAGCAGGTTACAAAAACAGAAGGATTCTCTGAACAACTCTCTCCTGTCAGTTACTATTTTCAAGAGCTTGTGTGATTACAAATCTAAACTAATTTATTTAATCAAACTTATTAATCTTCCTTTTTACTTTCTTGTTTCTGGCTTTTATATACACGTACATCATTGAAAATATCTTCATAGGTGAATCTTTGAGTGTTTTTTTACTTTCTTGTGGTAAGTTGAATTGTTGAGTGAAAGAATGCCTTTTGCTCATTTTCAAAGCATTTGATATACATTACTACATTGCCTTCAGAAAGGTCATACAAGTTTTCCCCACAAGTTGATGCTTGATTGGCATAAAATGGTAGGTTAAAAATTTTGCTTTTTTTTTTTCTTTAAACTGTTGAGGTTGAACTGTACCATGTTTATTTTGTTGGGTGTGGTATTTCCTTTGTAAATTGCCCTTTTTGCTTATTTTATACCCTTTTGTGATATAAAGAGGAACCTCTTTATATAATAGAGGCTATAAACATCAGTTTAGGTTTTTAAAATTGATTTAATACGAGTAAGATAACAGGTTTTATCAAGTTGAAAAACATTAAGTTTTACTTAGGTTACATCAGAATGCTTACTGTTAACTCTAAAAATTTAAATTTAATGCTCCCCAATGCTAATTTTCAGTATGAAATCAGGTATGTTATTAGTGAATTTAGGAATTCTGAAATGTAATAGATCACCAAATTAATTTACTTTTGGGAATTTAGTTACATTTTCTGGGAGAGTAGTTCTGGACAACAACAGGTACTTTTTGCAAATATCTGCAGGTAGGTTCTGATTTTCAAATAAATCAACACTGTTTTTCTTTTAGAAAACTCTTGCTTTTCTGGCTTCCTAGTTAAATTTGGTCTCTAATTTAAAGCCCTTGTGGCTACCTACTTTACCTTTTGAGTTTTTTTTTTTTTTTTGGTTTGGTTTTTGAGATGATGTCTCTCTCTGTTGTCTGGACTAGTGTGCTGAGGCATCATCATAGCTCATTGCAACTTCATACTACCCAGCTTAAGCTGTCCTCCTGCCTAATCCTCTCCAGTAGCTTGGCCTACCTGTAAGGCACACACCACCGTGCCTGGTTTATTTTTCTATTTTTTTGTGGAGACATGGTCTTGGTTATGTTGCTTGGGCAGTTCTCAGACTCCTGCCTTCAGTCTGGGATTCCAGGATTGAGCCACAGTACCTGGCCCACTTTGGAGAAAAAAATCAGGGATTTCTTTAACTTAACTAGTATTGTTAATAATAAAAAGTGGTTTTCTAATATAACTAAATAGGTAATTTATTTAACTGCGTAGTTCTGGGGTATGTTTTAACTTGCCATTTTGTATATCTGCAGTAGTGTTCAGCAAATGTTGATTGTGCTGTGTATTCTAGGCACTGTGTTAAGTAGAGGGTGTTGTCCTTGCTGAGGTTGCTTACAGAGGTAGGGAATATAGAGGTCTTTGGAACTGCAGTTCCAGAGATTTTTACTCACTATTAGTGGATCCTGCACGCCTGTTATATTATAGCCATTCATTAATAGTTCAGTTCTAGGCCACTGGAGCTGTGATAGTTTGCCCACAATCGCTATTTTGACTCAGGCAGAGTGAGTAGAGTGAGAAGAGCAGAATCTCTTTGAAATACAGGTTGAGTATTCCTAACCTAAAATGCTCCAAAATCTGAAATTTGGTGCGCACTGACATGATGTTTGGATTATCAGGGGTGCTGAACTGCTAAGTTTAATGCAAACATTTCAAATCAAAACATTTCTGGTCTCAAGCATTTTAGGTAAGGGATACTCAGTTTTTGTACTGCAGTAAGAG
Source organism: Galagoides demidoff (assembly GCA_963574575.1). Taxonomy (NCBI): domain Eukaryota; kingdom Metazoa; phylum Chordata; class Mammalia; order Primates; family Galagidae; genus Galagoides; species Galagoides demidoff. Next base: position 982 of record CAUYQV010016617.1, on the reverse strand, counting down.
TGAGCGCTGAAGAAGGAGGGACCTAGGACTGTTAGATGTGATTGGTTAGAGAGGAGGAGTAAGGAGAAAAGTGTCTTACTTTTATAAGATGAATTATGCTAAATTTTAATTTTAAAGAAAACAAGTATGTAAACCATACTAAAGAAATTTTATGTTGGCTGTTGATTTAAACTCTTTGATTTTATTTCACCTATTTAATTAATTAAAAGATTTAATTAAAGAATCTCTAAAGAGATAAGACAAACATAAATTAAGGGGGTAGTGTATTCCAGCATATTGCATCCTGGCTGGGGAATCAGTTCTAGCCCTGGTTTTCCTCTAACTGGCAAGATTTAACATCTTAGAACCTACAGTTTTTGTTTTGCTTTTAATCTGGGAGTGAAAACAAAAGTTGAACTAGTACATTGGTCTTCTTTTGCATTATGTTTCATTAATTTGACATCCTTTTAAAAACCTCAGTTATTGGATGTGTTCATTTTTTCTAAGGCATTTCATTCAGGTATGCATATCAAGATTAACTTAAATTGATTAACTGAAGTGGGAAAGAGGAGGGGGGAAGAGTATGTGTGTGTTTTGAAGCTATTGAAGTGTTTGGTATGGTTTAGATTTATTCCTGTTGAACTTTTATCTTTTCCCCGCTGATCTCTTTGAGCATAAGTTTTAAATTATATTAAGACTTGTTGAATTACTTATGGCAATAGTCCTGTGAATCAAACTCTGGGGGTGGGGCCTAGCAATCTTTAAGATTGTGAGGTGATGGTTGATGTAAACTAAAGTTTGAGAATAACTCAGCTTGTTGAAAAAATTTTTTTTTTTTTGAGACGGAGCCTCAAGCTATCCCCCTGGGTAGAGTGCCATGGCATCACAGCTCACAGCAACCTCCAACTCCTGGGCTCAAGTGAGTCTCCTGCCTCCGCCTCCCAAGCAGCTGGGACCACAGGCACCCACCACAAGGCCCGGCCATTTTTTGGTTGCAGCCATC
>CAUYQV010016614.1:0-44594 GCA_963574575.1 Galagoides demidoff | reverse complement strand
AATAGTCGTGCCTTGTGGCCGTCGCCTGTGGTCCCAACTACTTGGGAGGTGGAGGCAGGAGACTTGCTTGAGCCCAGGAGTTGGAGGTTGCTATGAGCTGTGATGCCATGGCACTCTACCCAGGGGGATAGCTTGAGGCTCTGTCTCAAAAAAAAATTTTTTTTTGAGTACTTCTCAATGATGAACTCCATGGTCTGGGTCCCCCTTACCACCCACTGAAAGCTGGACCACACCACTGCTTATTCTCACTTCTCCTTGCACTCCTCATCAGCCAGTATCCATCCATCCACTCAGCCTTTCTTTCTTTTTTGAGCACTCGTGCCCACCACTGTTTTAGGTGCTGGAGGGTGGGAGGTGAACAGGCCACTGATGACCCCAGCTCTCAGGATATTTACATTCTCCAATCTGTTGAGTTCTGGCCCAAGTAACAGTGGCCTGGGAAAGGTCAGAAAATGCCTGTGCTTTGCTCATTCCCCTGCTCTGCAAGGCAGATGGTACTGCCTGCCTGCCCCCAGGAACCTCACACCCTCGTCTTACAGTCTTTTGTCACATTGGAACACCTCTGCTGAACACACACCACTCTAGTGCTGGGGATAAGTTACAAGCCACACAAAGCTGGAGGGGAAGATACAGAGTGAAGACTCTGAAGTACACATTCAAGGGTTCTGAGGTTTGATACAGGTTACCAAAACATCTGATAAGGCCCAGGTTTTCTTCTACTTAGAAGCAGTCACTGAAGATAAATACAATGCCCAAATTCTCAAGATTTTTCTATATTTGACCGTGTTGTTGGAATACTTAAAACTCTGTGTATCTCCATCTGGTAAAATCCAAATTCCTTTAATACACCCTGTCGAGCCCCTGGTAGGCTTATTGAGCCCCTAGTTTACCCCCCTCCAGTATCAACTTTATCCCAACCCCACCCCTATTTCCCCAGCCACTTACTGGTTTCCTGAATATGCCACCCTGTATGGCCTCAGCCCTTGTGCCTGGGACACTGCCCTCCTCTCTTTCCTTCTCTCCATCTAACACCCCCTAGTCCCAGTCCCAGTCTCTCCTACTCATCCTGCAAGAGTCCACTCAGGAGTGGCACTGCAGGAAGGCCTCTGTGGCTCTCCCAGTCGGGATGAGGGGTCCTCCATGACCACAGCACCCTTGCTTATCTCGATGGCTCGGCATGGCACAGGACGCTGCCAAGCACACTCTGTACATGCTGTAATCGTCTTCCACTCCAATGAGAGCTCACTGTGGGCAGGACCTGCTTCTTTTGTCTCTGAATCTCTTCCGGGAATGTAGAGGTGATATGTAAAAGTCTGCTGAGTGAATGAGAAGGAAAATCCTTAAAATGTGGGCCAAATTCATTACCAAGAATGGGTCCATCTCAACAGCTGGATAGTGAAAAATGGACATCACCAGAATTGCACCACAATAGTCTAGCTGTAGAACAGGTCTCTGGGTTGACTGAAAGAGTGAACAACATTGACAGTGCAACCTCCAGAGGGCCTTGGTTTACTCAGACTTGGTTCAGGCTAACTTGAGTTGCAAGCAGGTATAAGTGGGGTAAACAAAATTTAACAGCGTGAAACCCGGCACATTTGTCCTAACTCATTTGATCATTATTCATTGAGTATCTGCTGTATTCTAGGGTTTGAATTTAGATCAGTGAAGAATAAGAGATAAAAGCCAATATGCTATGAGGCTGACTTATTAGCTGGGGAGAAGAAATAATAGAAAAGAGAAGCAAATTATATTAGATGGTAATAAGAGCTATGGAGAAAGGTGAGAAAATATGAGAAGTGGAAGGAAGTTTACTACTAATTTGAGTAGCCAGGGAAGGCAAAACTGACAAGGTGACATTTGAATGAAAATCTGAAGAAGACAGAGCTGTGTGGCTGTCTGGAGAAGAGCCTCTCAAGCAGGGGAATAACATAAGCAAAGGCTGGGAGGCACATTTACCAAACATCAGAAAGAAAGCATAGCTGGAAAGGAATGTTAGTAAAGGAAACCAATGAGGATATGTCAGACCACATAGGACCTGATCTGAAGCCACTGAGAGGATCTGGAAAGAAACCTCAACTGGGGGTAGGAGCATTGGCCCAAGTCTAAGACACTGAGGCCCTAAGGTTGCCTAAACTGAGGGTCTGTCTAATAGCCAACTGGGCTTTCAGTCTAGAACAGGTGTCCACTGGAGAAAATATTCATCAATTCTATAAATAAAAAGAGAGAAACAGATATCACATCATTCTATGAGGATGGGCTATGTTTAAAGATCCATACCACATTCAACACATGTGCTCTTAAGAAGTAACTTAATCTCTTAACCCCGGGAAATCACATATGTAGCACATTATGGTAGAATATTTGTTATTAGGTAACCAGATCCTGAATCGGAGATGAATATTCATGTCAGACACAACCTGAGAAGGAGGATTAATGCCTTTGTTGCTTCTGAAGGATTGGGTCAGAAGCTGGGGTGAACACGAGGCTCTGAGAAGGCCACCAATGAGTGATCTGAATCTGAAAGGACTGGTGGCAGCAGAGCAAAGGGGTGGCACTCTACCACAGGCTTGAGATGATGCCCATTGAACTTGTTATTTTAGGTGACCAGCTGCCCAGGGTGCCAGGGACTTTCCTATTTAGCAATGAAAGCACCAAGCCCCAGGAAACTCCTCAGTTGGTCACCCTAATGTCAATGCATAAATAACCTCTGACATAGCTCTTAAACCAGAGATATTTAAGAATCCCTAGAATGCTTGTTAAAATTTCCTACTCCTGCCCTCACCTCCAGAGACAGATTTGGTAGTTGTGTGTCTTTAACTGGGGCAAGTGGACAACAGGGTACACCGGAGAAACACAGTGTTACAGAAACTACACAACAGCCATCTGCTGATAAAGGGCTTTCTCAGTGGTCAGCCAGGACTGTATGCATCCTGTCACTAACTAATGCATCAAAGAGATTTAAGAAGGACATGGACAAACCCTCTTTACAGAAAGATTAGCCTAGAAGAACACTGTTCATAATCAAGCTAGAGAAACACTGCAACTTTTTTATAATTGTGGAGGATCTGAATACTTACCTTAAAAGAAGATAAGGCTGAAATGCTGAATACATTCTTTACCTACCAGGACAAGTCTAACTCCAGGCTGTCCTCTGAAAAGGGCAGCTTGGTGACTTTCAATTAAAAAAGAAAGAAAGAATTTAAGGCAATAGATTTGCACATAAAGAGAGTTAGCAAGGAACTTAAGGGTGAAAGTGATAACATGGGGATTAAATGCTTTAATGTGAAAGTCCACATAAGAAACCAGGTATAAAGTAGTGGTTCTCAAACTTAGAGTCTGAGAGTTCTCAAACTTAAGAGTCACCTGAGGGTTTAAAAACAAATACAAAAAACAAATAAACAAAAAATGCTGGCCCTATTCCCCAGAGTTTCAGTTTCAGCAGGTCTGGATTGGAGCCCAAGGATTTACATTTAACAAGTTCTCAGTTGCTGCTGATGCTGCTGGTCTGGGAAACACACTTTAATAAGACCTGGTTAAGAAAAAAATTATATTAATTTAAGGACATAAATCTCTCTATATTAGTATTAACTTGACCACCTTCTGAATTAGTAAGAAAAAAAGTTAAAACTGGCTTAAACAATAGGGGAATAGGTACTAGTCTGTATACCTAGAAGTCTAAATAGGCTTCAAGGACAGCTCAGTCCTGGGGCTGCAGCACAGTCCCCTGCAGTCTTCTTGACCCTCCTCCATCTGTGTGATGGCTTCAGTTTCCCAACAGAGGAAATGTGGCTGCAGCAACCTTATCCTTCATGACTTTTTCCAAGCTCTTGTCTTAACCAAGAAAACCATATTATGTAGCCTCAGAAAAACATTCCTCACATCCCACTGGCCTGGATATGATCATACGTATACATCCTGAACCAGTCACAAGCAAGGGAGGTTAGAATTCTTTTTAGTATAAAGGAGTTCACCCATGGAGCTGTGTTTCCCCTTGGTCACATGAGCTGAATGGGAGAAAGGTGAATGCCTAAAAAGAAGTCATTTCTCCTAGGAAGGAAGGAAACGTGGTAGATGAAGAACAGGTAAGGACAGCTTGGTGACTTTCAATTAAAAAAGAAAGAAAGAATTTAAGGCAATAGAGTTGCACATAAGAGAGTTAGCAAGGAACTTAAGGGTGAAAGTGATAACATGGGGATTAAATGCTTTAATGTGAAAGTCCACATAAGAAACCAGGTATAAAGTAGTGGTTCTCAAACTTAGAGTCTGAGAGTTGTAAACCAAATGACAAATGACACATCTAGTCTCCAGTGTTGAGGTGCAGGAAGTTCAGGAACCAGCCTTATTCAGCTACCTAAGGAGCAGCAAAAGGTAAATTTGTCAGTGACCAGCAGCGTCTCAGCCACTGATTTCAGACTGGGGACAAGATTTTAGGAAAATGACATAGAATTTAAGGAGAATAAGGATGGAAAATGGAGGTGCTACTAGCCTGAGTCATTTCTGCTGAATGAGGAAAAGCTGAAAACTTTACCTTTAAGAACTGGAACAAGACAAGGGTGCCCACTTTCACCACTCATATTCAACACAGTACTGGAAGTCCTAGGCAGGGCAATCAGGCAAGAAAAAGAAAGAAAAAGCATCCAAATTGGAAAAGAGGAAGCCAAATTGTTCCTCTTTGTATATGACATGATGTTATATGAAGAAAAACTGAAAGACTCCAACAAAAAAACCTCGTAAAATTGATAAACAAATTCACTAAGGTTTTAAGGCATAATATCAAGACACACAAAAAATAGTTTTTCTATATACTGATAATGAGCTAGCTGAAAAAGAAATGAAGAAAATAATCCCATTTATAATTGCTACAAATAAAGTACCTAGGAATAAATTTAACAAAGGAGGTGAAAGATCTCTACAATGAAAATTACAAAATCCTGGTGAAAGAAATTGAAGAGGACACACACACAATGGAAAAACATCCCTCGTTCATGGATTGGAAGGATTCATCTTGTCAAAAATGCCCATAGTACTCAAAGTGATCTAAAGATTCAATGCAATGCCTATCAAAACACCAATGACATTCTTCACTGAAATAGAAAAAGCAATCCTAAAATTCATATGGAACCACAAAAGACCACAAATAGCTATAAACCAATCTTGAACAAAAAGAACAAAAGTAGAAACATCACACTACTGACTTCAAAATATACCACAAAGCTATTGTAACCACACAGCATGGCACCTATAGAAGAACATACATGTAGGCCAGTGGAACAGAATAGAAAACCCAGAAATAAATCACTTATTTATAGCCAGTTGATTTTTGACAAAACATCAAAATTTTACAGTGGGGAAGAAACACCTCTTCCATAAATGGTGCTTCGAAAACTGGATATCCCTATGCAGAATTACCTATCTCTTACCATATACAAAAATCAACTCAAAATAGACTACAGACTTAAATGCAAGGCCTGAAACTATGAAACTATAGAAGAAAACACTGGGGAAATGTTTCAGGACTTTGGTCTAGGCTAAGATTTTAGGGTAAGACTTCAGAAGCACAGGGAAAACAAAAATGAAAAATAGACAAATGAAATTTTATCAAACTAAAAAGCTTCTGTATACCAAAGGGAACAACAGAGTAAAGAAACAAACTATATAATGGCAGGAAATATTTGTGAACTACTCATTTGACAAGGGATTAATATCCAGAGTTACAAATAACTTAAAAACTCAATAACAAAAAAACACATCCAATTTAAAAATGGGCAAAGGATATGAATAGATGTTTCTCAACAGAAGACATAGTAACAATGGACAACAGGTATATGAAAAATGTTCAACATCATGAATCAAGGAAATACAAATAAAAATCACAATGAGATATCATCCCAGTTGGAATGGCCACCATCAGAAAAAAGACAAGCAAGTGCTAGCAAGGATAAAAAAGAAAGAACTCTCATACATTCACTGTTGGTGGGAATGTTTATTATTAGTAAAGCTGTTATGGAAAACAGTATGGAGACCCCTCAAAAACCTAAAAATAGAACTGCCATATGATCCATCAGTCCCACTATGGGGTATTTATCCAAGGGAAAGGAAATCAGTGCGTTGAGAAATATTTGCACTGTCATGTTCATTGCAGCACAATATATGGTTCACGATAGCCAAGATATGGAATCAAGCTGAGTGTCCATCAGCAGATGAATGGACAGAGAAAATGTGGTATGCATACACGAAGGGAGACTGCTCAGCCATAGAAAGAAATGAAATCCTGTCTTTTGTGACAGCACAGACAGAACTGGAGGACATCGTATGAACTAAGTCAGGCACAGAAAAGTAAATGCCACATGTTCACACTCACATGCAGGAGCTAAAAATGTTGATTTCATGGAAGTCTAGAGTAGAATCATGATTATTAGAGTCTGGGAAGTGTGGCAGGGAGTGGAAGATGGGAAAGGTTGGTTAATGGACACAAAATTACAGCAAGGTAGGAGGAACAAGCGCTGGTGCTCTGTAACACTGTAAAGTGATTACAGTCAGCTGTGATTTATTGTATCTGCTCAAGTAGCTAGACGAGAGGATTTTAAATGCTTCAAGTAGCTAGAAGAGAGGATTTTGAACACAAATGATAAATGTTTGAAATGCTGATTACCTGATTTGATTATTATGCACCGTATATATCAGTCAAAATATCACTCTGCATCCCATAAAAACTTAACAATACTTACTCGTCAATTAAACATAAAAATAAGTATATTAAAAAAGCAACACAATAAAATTAACATGAATTAAAAAGCAATAAAAACAAGTGTATGCTTGGGCCAAAAGAAGAGACAGATGAAGATATCAGGGCTGAGAGTCCCAAGTCACCTGACCCTTCTAGGTCTTAAGAAAAAAGAAACATCTCAGCTGTTTAGAGTTTAGGTACTAGTAAAGGCAAAGCCAGTCATAATAGCAAGAGTATTGAAACATAAAAATGTGGGGCTGAAGGCTCTCAGCAGTAATTTTCAACCTGTGTTCCGCAGCACACTGGTGTGCTGTGAGAAGATCTTAGATGTGCTGTAAACATTTTTAAAGATCATTAATGAAATTATTTTTGAAAGACATTCAAAGCACAGTAAGTATGCTCTTTTCTTATTCTTTTTTAATCAACATAATTTAAGTGTGCTGCAGAAATTTAAATATAGGTTCAAGTGTGCCATCAGATTTAAAAAAAAAAAGGGTTGAAAAATACTGCTCTAAATCCTTGCAGCTAAAATAGGGATTGCATGTAGAGACTGGGGAGGGTCTATGACACAAGACAGGGGTCCAGTAGCTCCAGTTTTGAAAAGGCTGGTTGTGAGGTCACAGATTATGGTGACTAGAAACAGATCTATGGAATCAGACAACTGTTTCAAATCTCATCTCTACAAATTAATAGTTGTATGACCGCCAAGCCTCAGTTTCCTTATCTAGTAAAATGGGGTGACAAGAGGACCCACCTTAAAGGGTAGGTGAGAGGTGAATGAATTGGACTGTGTGAGGTGCCTGGAACAGTCCTTGTGCAGTAACAGGGTGTGTGCTCTGAAACCGTAATTGTAGCTGTAAACATTTGAAAACATGTATCTTCAAGCCAAATAATAGATGGCTCTAAAGATAGCATTCTTGTATTTATTCAGCGAATGAATGTGCTGTATGTCTACAAAGGCCTAAGATTCCATGAGGGAATTAAGAGAGATGAATCAGAAAAAGATTTGACCTTCCAAGCCAGCAGAGGAAACAAACTCTGCACGAGAGAGAGAGAATCCCTTAGGAAACATATAAGAAAGTAGTAAGGTTGTTCAGAGGGAAAATTCAGTACAATCTGAAAGAACCAAGAATGACGTCAGAGATTCTTGGACTAAGGAAAAGATCTTGACCTAAAAAAAAAAAACCAAAAACCAGAAAACAACAACAAAAACATTGGGATGACAATAGAATCATGTGTTGCGAGTACACACCTGAAGAAAAGCCCTTTAAAGACTCTGGGTGTTGCTCTTCCATTTATTACCATGTTCAGCTTTCCAAGTCCACATGCATTTTATAGGTATACAAAAACAAAAACAAAAAAACTCTTTAAAAAAGGCAACTTAGCTTTTCCATTCTTTGAAGCGCAATCTCAACAAACATTTCTAAACCACTCTGGTGCTTTTGACATGTATTATATGTTCAAAATGCACATCTCCCTTGGGAAATTCATTACATTTCAAATTATACATGTCTGTTAAAGCATAGATCTGTTCCATGTATTTGTTATTGCTGCTTCTGAAACTTCCTCACAGCCCCAAAGAGGTCTTAATCCCTGTCAAATGTTATTATGTTACCAACTTTTATGTAGTCTTGAAAGGGGTTGTTTATTTAGTTTCAGTGACTCCTTGTTACTGCCAAATATTATTTCATTTCAGCACAGATGTAAGAGGTCCAATGACGGGAATTACTTTTCAGCCCTGACATTGTGGAGAGAAGGATACCAGTTTAATTATGGACAGCTGAAAATGATCTGGGAGTCACCTGCTAGGGGTATTTATCATCATTATGAACTTCTCACCACACTGTGGTCTGAGCACTTTCATAACGTTCCATTCGCCTTAGACAGACAGTATGATCTATATGGAACCTATATCTTCAGTCACCTTTAAATTTATGTATAGACAGTTTAATATTGCTTGATTATTTTCTTTTCCTCTTCTCAAAGTGAGGAAATATGTTTCAGTCATTCCCGTTCTCATTCTTCCCTCTTTGTTTCTCTCTGTGGCCCCTTCCAGCTGTTTTTCCGATTATGCCTCATTGGAAATTATTCATTACTTAAAGAATGTGAATTGGATAGACTGGACACATAAAGGATCAAGTAATGTAATAACTGCAATATAGTTGGCCCTGAATAAATGCAAAAGGAATGAGAGAGGTGAGAGAGCAGAGGGAACAGGAAAGGAGACTGTAAAATTGCAGAACACTCTTCATAGAATTCCTCCATCTCACGTTTAGAAGAAATTAATAGCATAATTTCTCCCCTGCATTCTTCCTGTTATACACTGCACTGTAACAAAATACAGTTACATCTTCTCTGCTTTTCTCTGAACAGATCTTGATTTGTCCTTGTCGGGTTAGGCAGCCAGACAGTGAGGAATCCTGCCCTGGTCTGGCCTGACCTGCTGCTGCTCTGACCCTTGCTCTGCTCTCCACACCTGGGCTGTGAGGCCTCCCGGAGTTCCATCTCTGTCCTGATGTATGTGAGGCTGACCATGCCCATGTCATTCTCCATGCTGGTCTTTGTATGGGTCCTCTCGCTTACTTCCCAGCACAGCCTTCTGAGAGCACCATGCACATTCCCTCTCTGTCACTTTCTTTTCTCAGGAAGGGACAATTTTGCCTCTTGAGGCAAAGCTGGCAAAAAAATATCCTACAAGGCGCAGGAACCTCCCCCCAAGAATTACTGGATGGAAATGCCAATAGTGCCACTGTTGTAGATTTTTAAAGGCTGAGGTTTGGAAGGGTTAGGTAACTTGTCCAATGCTACACAGTGACATTTGGGAGCCTGGAATGCAAACGCACCCTTCACTTCTGCCTTAGGTTGAACATTGGTAGTTACGGCTGCCACAACTGGTCATCATCCTTGTACCAAAGGAGCTAAAATGTCCATCAGGAATCTCTTCCTGTGAAGATAGCTCAGAATAGTGACCTTTTTCAATCATTTGCAAATCATCTGCTCTTTCATCCTTGTCACCACATTTGCAGAATCAGAGCCACCTACAGTAGCCTTTCTCTCTAAATGTTACACACACATACAAATGCATCAGGCGATAGTCTCTCTGACTTTTTTAATATGTTATATGTAGATATTAAAGATACCAGAAAAAGCAGAATGCACAAGCAACCATCATGCTGCCTAAGCAGTAAACTTTGTGGAAGGGACCTAGAGTTGCAGTTTACTATGATGAATAAATTCTGCGTATTTACTATGTATTATAATATAAAATATGTTTAATGATAACCATAGCATCTTGTGTTCTGCAGAATAATTAGAGAGAAATGGCAAATAGTCATCAATATTCATTTTTAAGTGCCAATAAAAAATGTTAATATTATTTTTCTCTTTTTATTATTTCTTTAATATGCATAAATCTCAGTTTTGACATGATTTTAGATATTGAGTATTTTTTTAAAAAATTATATTGAATATCTTTTATATCCCAGATGATAAAGATTATTTAAAAACACAAACACACAGACTTTGCCCGCGCATACGCACACGCAGACTCATGCACAGGCACGCGGCAACCACATCAGTCACCACATGCCCCATATATACCATAAACATGTGCGCACACAGGGCCCAGATCTTGCTTTCAAAACAGAGTTTCCTCTGCCTTTGCTCCTCTCCCACAGTACAAAGTTGCTGTCTCACCTTTGTCCTCCCCCAGCCACCCACCCACCCTCACTGTTGCCCTTCTTCCTCTGACCCTGGAGGCAGGAAGAGCCTCTGCCCTAAGCAGCCTGGTCCTGGAGTTCCACAGCATCTGCAGGCAGTGAAACCCAGGGTGCTGCTCTCTCCCACAGGCCTCTAAGTGCCACAACAATGTTTACCTTCAGAGCCAGACGTAGCCATCACAGGTTTTCAGGTCAGAGAGAATAGCGACCTCCTACTCTAAATTCAAAACTGCCACACTTATTGATTGCTTGAGATTATTTTATCAGTTTGGACATGGTAGTTCATACCCACAATCCTAGCACTCTGAGAGGCTGAGGCTGGTGGATTGCTTGAGCTCAGGAGTTCAAGACCAGCCTGAGCAAGAGCAAGAGCCTATCCCTACTAAAATAAAGGAAACCTAGCCAGCCTTTGTGATGGGTACCTATATTCCCAGCTACTCAGGAGGCTGAGGCAAGACTATCGCTAGAGTCCAGGAGTCTGAGGTTGCTGTGAGCTATAATGATGCCATGGCACTCTATCTTGAAAAACAAACAAAAGAAATTATTTCATCAGTTTCTAGTCCCGTTCATTCTATGGTAAGGGATAAAATCTCCAAATACAGCTAACCCACTAGTATAAATAAATTTCATTGAAAGTGAGCTGCTAACTTAAATCTTTTCTATTTTCATGGCAAGAGGGATTTAAGAAAGCAAAAGGTGTCTGATAACTAAAAGGGAGAGGGGTACAATAAAAGAAAAATGCATAACAGAAGTCAGAAGCAAATTGTGTCTCCTTCCTATTCTTGCACCACACTAACCCTTTCATCTTCATCCATTCAAGGGCAAGTCTACTGCGTGGCTGGAAACACATAGTTTAGCCTGGAAGCCATTAGTCTTCATTACCTCTCACTGTTCAGCTTTGCCGTGTAATTCTGAGCTCACTATTGTTATTTAATGAATGTATGTAAGCATCTCCTGCATTAATAAAATTTGCCGAGGATGGTTTTGAATAGGTATCTTTTCTTTTAGTTTTGGGGTAAAATCAAAGGGACAAAACGATGGGATGATTAAATAAACATAACTTCAAATGAGGTAGATACTACTTTTTACTTTCTCTGACCAAAACAGTAGCCATTAGCCACATGTGGCTATTCAAATTTAAAAATCTTAATCAATTAAAAAAATAAAAAATTTGATTCTTTAGTCTTACTAGTAATATTCAAATATTCAATAGCCAATCTATTCAATAGTCGATGTGTTATACAGTACAGCTTAAGAACATTGCTATCCTGACAGAAATATCTATCAATACCAGTGCAGAGAAAAGCTGGGAAAGCTGGGTAATGTCCAGGGTCAATAAGGGGCCTGGAGAACAAACCCTTTCATCTAGTGCTGGTGGGAACAAAAATGCTACCAACCAAACACACACTTAACTGAAAAACAAAAAAAACCCTGAAATCACCTAAATGTGCATCAATAGGAGATTAGTTTAATAAATGACAAAACACCCATGTAATGAGTAATAGAAAACTATGATAATCTATTAAAAATATAGACATAACGCAAAACATCAGCACAGAAAGCTGTCCTAATATGTTTTGGGGTAAAAACACAAACCATAAACTGCTTAATATGAATAGCATGATCCCATGTGTATTAACACATTAATTACCTTGTGAGTTGTATTTAACTTATTCTAGTTTTGAGCCCAGGGCCTCGTGAAGCATATATAACTATCACATCTCTTAATAAAACACAATTTGCACCAAGGAAAAATTTTTTCCCTCACGTGGCGGTCAAGGATACACATACGTGGGAAATTGTGGAGATATGGACAAGAATTAATTAACAGTGATTATCTCTGAAGAGAGGGAGTGGTGGAGGGAGTTGGGAAACCATTTTCTTTTCACTGTATACCTTTGATACTATTGAAACTTTTTACCATGATGGACAATTATACTCTTACTTTATTTAATTAAGCATATATTAAGAAAATGAGCTACCCAAAAGAATGTGATACGAAATAAAAATAGACGCTAACTCTTCTGTGTGTGGAAAGCCTGTCTGCTCAGCCCTGTGCCAGCCTGGACTGAGTTAAGCCCTGGCTTATAGATCCTGTTCCTGCTCACTAAGGTCTTTATTTATCATAGATCATCCTAAGTCATTAACCCAATGAAAATTGGTTAAACATCAAGTCATTATTTTGTGAACTATTACAGTTACTGCAACACACGCCAAGGGGTTCAAGGAAGGCTCTGAAACCAAAGATCTTTTTATGGCAGTGGCTCTCAACCTTCCTAATGCCACAGCCCTTTAATACAGTTCCTGTGGGTCACAACCCACAGGTTAAGAACTGCTGTTTTAGGGGAACTGGTGATTATTGGAGCTCCTGGAGGGAAAGTCTTCCACTTACTCATCCACCCATCTATCCATCCATCTACCTATCTAGTCTGACTTATATAAACACACATATGTATATAGCACGTGCATATGTATATATGTTTACAAATGTATACATTCGTTTGGTTTCCATGGGAATGTGTGGGGTAGTTCTAAGTGTTGTGTATACAGATGCTGGTGCTTACTAAGGTAGGGAAAGTATTATGTAAGTTCTCCGAGCCAGGTCAGTGATAAAGAGGAAAATTTTTTTCTTTCTTAGCGTACTCAGAATCACAAGCCACCTAACAGAAAAAGATCATCTATTCCCCCAAAATAAGTACCTTCCCACTATAAATAGCCAACTTGTCTTTCTGCCTCGGCTGCACTCTTGGAATCTTAATTTTTGTCTACACCAGTCTTTTCTAGAATGTCATACCTTTGGTTGCCCAGGCTGGGCCTCCGCCTAGTCCTTGGCAGTCAGAGACTGACCCATGGAGGTCAGGAGACATTTGCTGGGCAACAGTTTTCTCCATTTTAATGAGGCTCATTTTGCCTTAAAACTAGTGCTTTATTGAGTTTCTGACTCATGCCAGGCACATTTCCTTGGTATTTTGGTTTGAGGAGCACCCAAGTTTTAACCTACTTAGGACTATTTATCTTTTCTTTTTTAAATTTTTTTTGCCTAGTTCTGGAAGCTTAGATTTTTGTCTAATTCCTCCCCAACTGCTGCCAACACACTGCTCCCATTTTCTCATCACCCCAGTCCCTGTAACCCAGCCTGCTTCCCACCACACACACATACACACAAACACACAAACATGCACGTACATTTTAACTGCAGAACGGCACAAATAAATGCCAGAAGTTTGGAGGTTTGATTATTCTTTTAATTAATACTATTAAAAGTAAGGCAGAGAAGGGGCAGCCTTTGGGGGATATTACATTAAAAGGTATCTTTCCTCTTAAATTCTGTCTCTTCTTTAGTTTTTTCTTCCCTTAAGGAATTATCCTTCAAACAAAGATCCTTTAAAGATTTGTTTTTCATTTGAGCCAAACTACTGGCTACTGACTGGGTGGAATTGTGAATTATGGGGTGTGAGAAGAAAGAATTTTTAGTTAGAAATTAATTTATAAACATTTTTCTTTGTCTGTCTCTTTGGGGATGACTCACCATGAAAATTTTCAGTCTCAGATTTTGAATTCGGCATAACCTTTCGTTTCATTAATCATCCCGAGGATTCACAATATTATTTGCTTTGAAGGTGTCATTTGTGGGATTCATGTTTCCTCTGAGCAGCACTGAAATGGGGGGGGTGGGGACAAGTATGCTGGGCCTCTGCCATTCCTCACGGTGCCAGGTGCCTTTCTCCAGGCTGTCTGGGATCTGAGTCTGCCTCTACGGGGGCTGCGCTGGTGCAGTTGGGGAGAAGGACACTGCTGGGGCCCTCCTCAGGCTGCCCACCCTGCTGCTGCCCTCACCCTGTCACCAGAACTCAGAGCCCAGCAATGTGGGTGATGCTTACTCCTCACCATCCACCCCCCGCAGCAGGGCAGGACACCACTGTCATCGGGACCCTGTGCCAGGTTTTGGTTTGAAATCACCAACATTCTACAGACAGTTTCTAGACAAACAAGAAATAGCTCTTTTGACCTCCAAAATAGCATTCTCGTAGGACATTTTGTTGTGTATTGAATTTTTTAATTTAATGCAGTGAGGGAACACTCTTGGACTCCTAGAGGAAAGGAGTTAGGAAGCACCTCCAGAGACCTCTTATCCATTACCTCAAACCAGGCAGGCTCCACCCAAACCCCAGTGATGGGTGAATATCTTGTTTTTACAGGTCATCTGGAACCACTCTGGGGTGACCCATTCCACTGCTGACTTCCCTTCAACATTGTCATTACCTTTGTATATTACAGGCAAATGCCCTGTGCTAGACTGCTCTGAGCTTTAAAAACCCAAGCATGAATATTTTGAACCAGATGTCATAAAGCCTGATTGTTAGTACATTGTTTATCTGGTAAAGAAAATGCCATTTCAAACCAAATACTGACACATCCCCAAGGGGCTGGACCCCAACAGATAGCTTTCACTGTACGGTAAACACCCAACCAGTGGCCCCCTGAGGATGGATTCCCTTACATGGAGGGTCTGGTCATCACTACATGCTGAGGTTCCTCTGGTGTACCACTACGTTTTTCTGCTCCCAGAAATCACAGCCATCGTGTCCCTTTCCCTAAACCATGTTTAGCAGAGCAGAACTGCCATGAAAAGCAAAGTACTGCATTTCCTGGAGAGTGCTCACTTGGACACATGCAATATTTCTGACACTTGGTTCCTTCCTTTGGTTTTTAGAAGAGGCAGCTTTGAAGGAATCCTTTCCTGGCTTTCCCCTTCTGTGATGCGTTGTGGGAAACCCCAGCATGGTCTCTGAGAGGTCTAGTTACATCTTGGCACAGGACAATCCCCAGGGCCTTCTGCAGTTAGAGGCAAAGTAGGCCCCTCCCTCTCTTTTGGCTATTTCCCTTGGCAAAGCGGAAAGTCAGGAGGAGCTGAACGGGTCAGGAAAGCCCTGATCAGGAGCTGGTGTGAGCTTCAGACAAGACGCAGCTCCAGGGATGCAGTGTGCGTGTCATGGTCTGAAAGCAAAGGCCTGAAATTGACACCAGATGGCCCCAAGGAGCGATCGCTCCAAGGGGGAGAAAAGGAACATGTCAGAACATTTTGGTAACACCTAATTCATCCCGAGGTTATAAATAAATATGATGCTTGCTTAAAAACAAAAGTCAAAAAATGCTTTAACTAGGTTACTTCTGTGACAGTGCTTCAGGCAGAGGTGAACTTTATTAGGGAGACACCACGAATAAAGAGAAACACATAACAACTTTTTATGGTATATTTTACGTGATTTTATTTTTTTTGCAGTAAATAAAGTGGTTACAGGGCTCCAAGGAAAAGAGCCCAGATGTTAGAGAGTTGTGTGAAATTCAGGGGAAACAAGCTGTAAAAAACACAGCCATAAAACAGGCTGTCAGTGCCACACATCTGGACAATACAGCTGTATGTTCCTAGTGGCTGTCGTCACCCAAAGAAAACTCAATAACCTTATTTCACCCCAATTAGGCTGCGTACCAACATGATCAGTCTTTAAGTTGTGAGAGTGCAATTCATAAGGTGGCTTTGTGTCAAGCAGCTTTTATCTTTCATTTGAATTTGTTTACCAAGAAATAAAAGACGGCTAACATAGTCATTTCCATATTATAAAACCTTCTTTAATTTATAATGTCCTAATAAGTCAAGTTCGAAGCTTCGGACTATTGGTTATGCCAAACAACAACAGACTTTCTGTAGCATGAAGCCAGCCTATCAGTCCTCCTAAAACAGAACCCTGCACACCCTTTTCCTACCCTTTTTTTGAAGTCTGAGTCTGAGGCCATTGTGGGAAGCACTTTCCACCTTACTGGAAAAACAAGTCGGTATTCAGACCACTCATTTCATTTAAGTAGAGGACAAATGACCCTCTCTGAAGCATTGGGGCATTTTTTGCTTTTCTTTTTTTTTCCCCCCAGCCAACAATGAGACACCTTTACAGTATAACAAATATTACAAAATGTAAAATAGTCTTTCTTCTTTTCGTCACTGACAACCTGTACCAAAGGTTATAAAAATGTCACTTTTCTTAACAATTTGTTTCTTCATAGGTGTTAATGGCAGCAAAAGCAATTATGGATAGTGGAGAGACGTTAACCTTACCACTGATAGGGAAACTCTTGAAATTTGAACTTCTCCAGATTAAATCTAAGGATGAAGAGCGGCGGGAAAATGAAAAGAAGGTAAAGTACAACAGGGTGGGTTTTCGAAAGAGGGCGAGCAGGGTGTGAAACAGAGCCAGGTTCTCCAGGGGCATGCCTTCCCTTCTTAAGCCTACCATTAAGTATTACCTGGCAAATTTAGCTGTCACCTCAACTTCTTAGGGAAATGTCTTGGAGAAATTATGATAAATCCATTAAAAATAAGTTCCCTTACATGTGATAATGACAGTATTCAGGGCACGTGCCCAAGATTGTTCTATGGTCGTACATTCATATAATACAATAGTAGCAAAGAAGGGAACAGGGTAGGCGCAGAGAGTCAGGAAAGGTAAATATAACACAGAGAGGGAGGCTCTCTGCATCAGGGTCTATAAAATATTTTAAATGATATTCAATAGGACCACCTATTAGAATAATAGGCCCATCTATACCTTCCTAATAAACGGATATTTCAGTGGCTGTCACTTCTACTCCCATATTATACGTCTGATAAATTTCTTCACATGTGGATTTTCCACTTAACTTGTTTGTGGAAATCAATCTGTGTGTTTTCCAAAGATTCATATTTGCATCTGAAAAATATTTTAAAGTACCATTAGCAAACTGATGCCAGGTTCAGATCCATTTGCTATTATCATTACTCAAAATAAGAGATATTTTTCTTATTTCCCAAATCACACTGAAATATTTTTGGAAAGCCAAATGCTTCTGTGTGTACATATGTATTATGTATATACGAGATGGATTTGCATATAAGTAATTCTTTTCTACTCTTATGTGGAAAAGGCAATATCAATTCACAGACAAAGAAAGAGAAAAGTGAGCAGTATGTTCCAATAGTACCTTCGTGACCTTTGTGAGACCTGCAAATCTAGGTTTCCTATTTGATTGGGCTTTTTGTCGAAAAAATTAATAATGCCACTTTGTATTTGCAATACAGAGCTTTATGTTTTTCAAAGAGATTCCCCCATAGAGCATCTTATTAGTGTGGTACATGTTGCTCCCAGGAAAATTCTAAGCATAAGCGCACAATTGATGGTATTGTTTTCCATCGTGTACAGAGGATTTGTATGTTACGAAATACTAAGGGAAGTTAAGACTTGGCAGAATAAAAATTGGAAAATTTGAAACTAGTACAGAAACATCTCTTCTTGCCTGTTTAAATTCCGATGTCATATGGGAATCTAAATAAAAAAGATAGACTCTGAGTCTTGTGAAAATTTCTGTACTTTCTGTTTGCTTTGCAATTTCCCATAGCACTTAGAAATACTGTGCAAAAGGGCATCAACCTACTTATTTGCCACCTAGTATAAAGTCTGTAATTGTTTATTATAAGAGTAGCTTGTAGATTTCAGTTAACAAATTTTAAGTAAAAATGAATGGAATATTAAAAATATTAAAAATAAATGGTGGCTCAGGAAAAATGTGAAAGCTTGAAACAATATAAAAATATTTCTGCACTATTGTTTTACTCATTATTTCTTTGAAATATGAGCTATAATAATACGATTATGAGATTCTGAAAATCTGGAAATAATCCTAATTTATTTGTTGAAAATCTAAGCATCCTAAGTAATTGGGCCTTGAACTTTAGATATTTTTTAAAGTATTAGATATAATAAGAGAACTCTGAGCAATTAAGAGCCAACAGTTACATAATCTAATTTGATGTCTTCATTGTTTTGGGTTCCCAATGCACCAACCCTAAATCTCTGAGTCACAACCATATGAGTAAGTGCTAAATAAATTGATGAAAAATGATTGAAAAGGAATACTCTCCAGAAAATATTCTTGTTAAAGGGAAGACGCAGGGAGTTGTTGGGGGGATGATATAATCTATGTTCATTTCAAAAATAGTACCCAAGAGGTTAGTTGGAACAATTGAGGTTAATGCTTTTCAGCCAAGGAGTTTGGCAAAACCCAAAAAAGTAGAAAGTACATAAAACTGACACTATGCTGTTTCAAAAAATGAGAAAAGGAAAAGAGGACTTGACTCAATCTCACCCTTTTTCCTGAACCCAGAGTGAGTCTGAGATTCCTGTAAGGGTAAGTACTGACTCCAGCTTTTTAACATCAACTGCAATCCATGTAGATGTTTTCTTTCAAATGCTGATTATATTGCTCACAGTGTACAACCCAAAGAACGCTTTGTATCTTCCACATTTGTTTAATTTACAGAATTACATTTCTAAGAATGAATGCTTAAAAAAATTCATAGCAGCAATTATAGAAAATATTAGGAAGAAAGTAAGAGCAAAAATAACTAATACAATTAGGACCCTGTTCTGTTACCCCCGTGGAACAAATATGTCACTATATAGTTGACCCTATTTTAATCAATCAACTTATTAAACTAAATGGTAAATAATATAGTTTCAGTTGCAAATAGAGCAAATAAAGATATTATTTTAGACTCTACTAATTTCAGTAACTTATAACACGTTAGTTTGGGCTATACTTCACATTGCTTTTGCTTTCTGCTTTGCAAGAAAGCTTGCTGGCTAATATATGTTTAAAATATACAAATGAAGGTATTTTTAAGGAAAATAGTATTAGCCTTTAGCATGTGAATTTCTGAGACACAAATGCTGACCTTTCTTTGCAAATAAGTTGAATCTATTTTAAAGATTCAACTTGTTATTAATCTTGTTATTATTAAGATTCAACTTGTTATTCATTCCAAGTTTAAACATCATGAAGAAAATATGCTATATTTCTATAAATATGTGTTAACATTTCAGAACTTTTGAATATGACTGTTTCTCATATAATAATCCCAAATTAGATTTATAGTGTATCTTAAAATTTGAATCAATGGTTTGTTTAGAAATGAATTTTCTTACATCACCATCTCAACATTTATTTTGCAATTTTAATTCCATCATTACCAATCTGTTGTTACTTCGTTGATTCAACAAACTTTTATTAAAATAAATAATTATAGAAATAATGTATTGAAGACATATATTCTCATAATGTTCATTATAATTTTAAAATAAATTGCTTGGTTTCCATTCTAATTCATGTTATAACTTAGTCATTATCTGGATATCATATTTTTGCTCCTTGTGTTTTTTATATATATATATATTATGAACACATTTAAAACCAAAAGAATTGTAATCAAAATATTTCAGTTATATTGAGAATTCAACTAAAGGAAAACGTTTAAACATGGGGAAAAATGAAAAATGGCTAGAATACAAAAAATCATTAACCTTTTAAATAACTGGCCAAACTAAATCTAGTCTTATGTGCCTCTGAGTTCAGTTCAGAGTGTTTGCATAGGTTTTGGGGAAAAATCCAAATATATTTTAACTGTACTTATAACTTATGAATTCAAATAATCAGTCCATATTTTCTTGGATACTTTTAGGCAGTGTATCTTTTATATAAAGAAACAGTTCTTTCTTTTTCTAACTTACATACTTAATACATTAGTTGCCTTATTTTCTGATACACTAGAGTTGAAGAAAAGGAAGGCATAGAATAAAGAACTATGGAGAGATATTTGGTAAACTTCTTAAAACAACTCAAAATTAAAAGTGCCTAAAGATGATAATACATCATGACGGACCCACAGACAACCCAGAGCCTCCTCCAAAACAGGGGCGCAGAGGAGTTAGAACAGCTTTTGCAGACATTTTCCAACTTACTCAAGTTGAAACTCCGAAACCCTGGAAACCAGCCAATGTAATGCCATTTTTTTGTGTTTTGTTTTAAAAGAAAGGCCATAGGGACATACCAGGAAATTACAGGCTGGTTAGTTTTGATTCAGTTGTGGTTAAAATCTTCAGAAACTATTTTAAGAAGTCAAACAGAGAAAGAGCAGGAACTCAGTTTAGAGGGACCCGTGTGGTTTCAGGAAAGGAATAACTTGCCTCACTAACTGGGTGGAATTCTTTGAGGCTGGATTATCGAAATGAGGATACTACCAACATGAATGTTGCATCTAAAGAACTAAGGAGGATCAAAACTCAACCATTCAGAAGAAGTAATAAATGATTCTCTGGCTGGCTTATCTGTAAATAGAGTAGTATTTTCCTAATTGGTTTGCTTTAAATTGATGAAAACTTTGTATGGACTTCAGGAAAAATTTAAAGAAAAGTATATTAAAAATAGAGCAGTATTTTAAAATATAGAGTTACTATGGCTATAGATGCTGATAATAATAGTTAGCTACCATTATTGCCTGTGTGACACCATCCTAGGCCTTCACACACGTTATATTATTAATCTGTTAAATGGTTTTATGAGGTACACAGTATTATTCCCAATTTGCAGGTGAAGAAACTGAGGGTGTGAAAAGTTAAGTAATTCTCCTAAGGCCAAACAACTCTTCTCCATGGTGGAGCTGGAATTCAAATCTAAAACCGTCAGAGTCCAAAGACACTTTCTTAACCTCTGTACGCCCCCCTCACCCCTCCCCCCGCCCCCTACCAGTGTGTCAATAATTTTGAAGTGGCACTTCGGGCTCACAGTCAGTAGTGTGCCTGCCCAGACGTGCTTCTCTGTAGGACCAGTGACCCGCTCTGTCATCTGCCAACAGCCATCTGATTCTACTAATTACATTGCCTACCACACCCTGGGTTAAATGTGGAGACTGGTCAAGGGAAGAAACAGAACTCACCAAAGAGGAAGACCACTGAGCTAACCAGCTACAGTTCCCCAGGGAATCCGGAGTTAGATCCAGTCCCAGCCACTGCCCAGAAAGGACCCGGCCTCTGGGGAGTCTCTAAGAACTACACTTCCTGAGATTATTCCTCCCCCTCATGCCTTCTCCCTGCCATTCGGGATGGTGAAGTAGGATAATGTTTGCTGATTTGGTGATGAAGTCTCTCCACAACGATATAGAAAATATAGAAAAGGAAAACGGAACACTCACACTGCCGGAAAACCGGTTGCGACTCACATGAGCAGCTTCACACATTTCCTTTCTGTTTCCTTTCATGGGGTTGTTTCTTTATGGAGTAAGAATATTTTTAATCCAGCTTTTTTTAGTTAAAAATAGATCATGACTTTAACTCTTCACTGCAGTGTCCGTATCTGTCATTGTTACCGGTTATGTAATATTTTACTGACAAACATAATTTTCTTAACCATTCTTCTATTGTTGAACAATTGATTCATTTACATATTTTTCATAGTAAATCATGTAGTTTTTTTAGGTATTTTCTCCATATTTTGGACAATTTCCTTAGCATATTGCATTGGATTCATGGGGCCCCAAAGTGTTGCCATAACCGTGTGTTTCCAGAATGGGTTCTATGGCATTTATAACTAATCTTCTGTTTTAAAATGAAAATGATCCTTCTTGGAGATTTAATAGCACAGTAGATAATTAAAGATGATGAAAATAAATGTTTAATATTTAACTGGCTCTCAAATTTGTTTGATCCTTTGCATTCTTTTTCAAGCCATTTCTTGGGCTCCCACAGTCTGGGGCCAATGGAAAAGACTGTTTATGAGGCAAAGTGAGATCTTGAAAGACAACTAGGGGAGCAATGAGAAGACCTAGCTTCTTAAAAACCACACTGGAGTGAGATAGTGACCAGCTCCATGGGCATGTGTTCTTATTTATATACTCAATAATATATTACTATGAGGATCTTCTGATAATCATACACAAAACACAAAGTTATATGTGCTTATGTAGATACAGTGCTAACTTCAAGAGTGAGATGAAGCATGACTGTTCGATGTCAGTTCCATCGACTTTTACCATTTACCTTCCTTTCATCATGAGGAACAAAAGGATGAATACCTGCTCACTATACTTGAATTTTGACATGGAGAAGTTATTGAGAAATAAGATATGATCTCAAATCTTTTAAAGTATTAATTAACCAGGTTGCCCCATTACAGAGAAGGAAAAATTTTTATTTGTCCCTTTAAAAAGTGAGAATAATTTAAGACTAAGAATTCTAGGTAGGTGTCACTTGCTAACTCAATTGAGTATGTGAGATGCTAACACTTTTTCTGTGGTTACTGCTAAGACAGGAACTCACATCTGCTATGTAGCTTAGCTGGTTAAGAAATTTCTGTGCCTATCCAAAGCCTTCTCACAGTAGGAGGTATCCAGATGCTTTCCATGCATTTTAACAAAAATGCACTCTGCAGTGGACTTGAGTCTCCCTTCATATGCTGGGGGAACATGTGTTCCCCAAACATGGTAGAAAGAGGGACTTTTAAAATATGCCCCTCCTAAATTTTTGCCTTGAATTGGTAAGCATTCCCTCTGAGTTTTTAAAGTCATAAGCAGATGACCATAGTATGGGAACACATGTATTATGTTATCCAGGAGCACGAAGGGCCAGAGAGTGAGTTTGTGTGAACTAACTCTAGTTCATGATAGAGGGGTGGGCTTAGCTGGATGCTTGCCTCATCTGGTTCACTCTTTTCTCCCTGCCACTTTCTAAGTCAAGATACAAACCCATAGGTGGGAAGGGCTTACCCAGAATGTGAGGAAAAGGGAAGAAAAGTCAGGAGGTGATTTTCCTGCATGGTAAAAAAGGATGTTTCACCTTTGGACCAAGGTAGAATTCTGGGGGCCAAGCAGTCAATCACTGTCCAGAAGCAGAAGTACAAAAGGACTGTCCCGGTTCAGCTTGAATGTGGAGGGCAGGAGAAACGAGACATAGATTGAACACAGGAGAGAAATCATTGTTGTCAGTCACGTGAGGAGAGCAGAGGGGCTGAGTAGGGCAAGGACCATGTTCAGTCATCTATCAAGGACACCTCAGCCAGGGGCTGGAGCCCAGAAGGGCCCTGGTGCTTCCATCCCCTTCTGTTTCCTGTGTGGTTTCTCTACACCAGAGAGTCCTTCCTTTACCTGGGAAATTCTGTACATAGCAATACTTCTTAAAATTCTACAGATTGAAGATACATCATTGTTAAATGGAAAATGAAGAACCCCAAATTATATAGAGAGACCAACAGCAACTGTGTGAAAATGATGCAGAAAATTAATCTGAAAGAATGAGTTAAATATCCTCTTCACTCATCTTCTCTGAGTGGCAGAATTATGGTGATTTTTATAAGCTCTATATTTTTCCCAAATTTTCAGTAACTATACTTTTCATAATGAAAAAGTTAAAGATAAAAGTCAGGATTTATAAGGGTCCTCTTTAAAAACACTTTTGTGAAGGGAAGGGAAGTAGGTATTGATAATCTCAGTGTTAGTGGATATTAGTTTAAATCCTGCAGGACAGCAGGCCCTCACTGTCTAACTCAGGGCTGGGTAGGGGTTGGGGGAGTGGTAGTGGTAAAAAATAACAACTCTTCTTTAAAATTTCCACTGTACCCAGCAAATAGCTACAGATTAATGAAATAAATCAATGTATAGATGAGTACATGTTTATTCTTCCAGGTAAACTTTAGAATAATTTAACCTAAAATGGTTTCTTCCTTTCAGGTTAAAAGATCACCCTGAGATTTTACTTAAAATTGCAGTTGTGGGACTTTCTGGTGGATTTTGATGGCAAAGTTGGGATTTTCCTGAGGCAAGTCCTGCTGCCTACCAAGCAGCTGCACAGGCTGCCACACGTTAGTGAATTTGCCACAATGCACGTCTTGGCTGCTAGAGACCTGCCTGGATCTTACCAGCACCTCCAGGCCAGCTGGACCCAGGGGCACTGACCAGGGGTGCCTTATGGATCCATTGAAAAGACTCAAACTGGCCTGGCTTTGTCACTTACTAGAGATTGCTCCATCACTGCCCTCACTCAGCCTCAGTTTCTTCCTCTATAAATGGAAGATAAGGCTCTACCCCTTGTATCTGTGAAGACTTGACAAGATGCAATAACCAGCCTATAGTAAAAACTCAACACAAAGAAACTAATAACATTGATAAAAATTATTAGAATAATAATAATGCCAAGGATAGCCGTAATTAGAATAGCCGTTTGCTAATTTGCTGTTGTAAATATTATTGTCAGTTTTGTAGGACAGACCCATTACTTTTACTAAAAGTTCTCTTCCTGTAGACAAGTTGTACAAGAGAAGTCAGACAGTCAGGAAGTTATGTAAAGGACCTCGAGTCTTAACTGGGCATGAAGGGAGTTATTTTAGTGGCTTAAGCCCTAATGGACTGATGCAGCTCCCTGTCCCTCCCAGGTTGTGCAGACCCTCCTTTCAGTCTATCAGGACACCCTGTGCCGTGGGCAATTTTGATTCAATGCTGCCAATTCTCCGCCTCTCTGCCTGTTCTTTTTCTATGATTACTGTTGTTGACCAGTGCTCTCCGTACTGGCCTCTCAGCTCTCTAATGGTCATTTCCTCCACTCCACCTCCAAACACTCTCTCCCACGGCCATACGTGAACCTTGTCACCACCAATGCCCTCATCACCTCTGGTCTCGCACTCTCCCATTCTCTAACCCAGGACATTTCCTATCCTTACCTCTTACGATCCAACATCTTCCAGTCCATAGATCCTAATACTTTCTATTCATTGTCCTCTCCCACTATTGGTTTGGCTTAGATTCTGTGGTCCAGATCACTATAACCATTCTTTTGCAAACTCCCCATTCCCTTGTTCTCTCCTTCCATCATAATCATTTTTCAAAACCTCTCCCAGGATGGACTCCATGATCCACTATTTTTATGAGCAGCTAAGCCAAACTAGAGGAATGTACACAACTAAAAAGACTGATTTGATTTGAAATTAACAATCTCAGTAAATTCTCAACAGTGACCTGTTTCTTCAATAAGCTTGCTCCCTCAATCTGTAATGACTCTGATGTTATCTTCTCAATTCAAACCTACTTCTTACCTGCCTTTTCTCAGTTAGTGACCTGGTCTCATGCTTCACTTGAAAAAATTAAAATATTCTCTCAACACCATCCTGATATCTCTCCCTCTTGCATCCATACCTCTCCTTGCTGCTTCTGTTAAACTAAGAAATTGTCTCTCTCCATCCAGGTCCAGTCGTTGGCACACTCTTTAGATCTTACTGCATCTTATTTGCTCAAGAACTTTAGCCCCCCATCCCCACCATATCTTCAATTTTTCCTCTCTGCTGAATCATTCCATCAGCCTGAAAACACAGTATTTCTTGATTTTACCTGCATACATACATACCTCATATCCCCTTCCATCCTTTAACCACCAACAATTAACCCAGAGCACTTGTTCCCCTTATCACCAAACTCAAAACAGTTGCCTTTGAGCCACAGGCGCTGCCCTGTGTCTTTTATCTTTCTTCCCCTATAGTGTGTAAGCTCAAGGGGGAAGAGCCCAGCCCTGCTTTTGGTACCAATTTATTCTGTTTCTGAGAGAAGTGCTGGGCCTTTTCACACCTCTGTGCCTTAACTGTGCTCTCCTTACTGCCTGTCCTCAAGGCCATGAGTGACAGCTATAGCCTCTGCTTATGTTGCTCTCTGCTGCTGAGGAAACCTGGGACAGGAATTGAAGCTCATAAAAATATTCATTGAATAAATCAATGAGTAAATGAATGCTGATATCCCACACATTCTCAGAACTTCTGCTCTCACTGATGTTTTATTATTAAGATTACTTCTTTTGCATGATTGGGAACATGCTAAGGAAGACCATGGAGTCCCACAAGCTTGCCTTTGGCAATGCCCTCCTACCCTTTCTATCCCTCTTTTACTGTCTGGGCTGGAGTTGTTTCCTCAAACCTCCATTTCCACTCCTGAACATACATTCTTTTTATCCTTGCCCCCAGCTCTTCTTAGGTGTTAATTTTACTATGTACATATGCTCTCTCCATATAGAAACTCTCTTCATTTTCTTGAAATGATGGGGCTCTTTCATAGTCAGTGCCTGCCTCCACCCAAGGCCATGAGTGACACCTGCAGTCTCTGCTGATGTCTTTTCCCGATGTTGAGGAGCAAGTTTTAAGGACAGTACTTCAGCTCTACTGCAGCCAGAAGTACTGTGCATACATAGAGAACTCATGGGCACCACTAACGCTACCTCTGCACGTCCAGGCTAAACTGGGTTCTCTGGAACATCCAGAAGCCATAGGGAATACGAGATGCTCCTCTCCCCTTCTGTGCTATATTCTGTTAGCTGGGAGTCAAAGCAACATGTCTTTTTTCCCCCATCTCTAATGTGTTAGAGTTCTTCAAACTTAGATTTCATGACCTCAGAGATAAATTAAATAAGTAGATATTTTAAGGGTCTTATTTCACTCTTTTGCATATGGCTATCCAGTTTTCCCAGCACCACTTATTGAATAAGACTTCATTTCCCAGCATGCACTATTGTCTGCTTTGTCAAAAATCAGTTAGCTGTAGGTAGATGGTTTTATATCTGAGTTCTCTATTCTTGTACCAATACTGCTGTTTTTGCTTAATATAGCCTTGTAGTATAGGTTGAAGTCTGATAGCATGATGCCTCCACAGATTTGTTCTTTTTTCTTAAGATTGCTTTGACTGCTTGGGCACTTTCCTAGTTCCAAATGAAGCACGTAATTAATTTTCTAGATGTGTGAAATATGACATTGGTATCACTTTGGTAGAATGGCCATTTTATTTTATTTATTTATTTTGAGACAGAGTCTCACTATGTCACCTCAGTAGAGTGCTGTAGTGTCATAGCTCATGGCAACCTCAAACTCTCAGGCTTAAGTGATTCTCTTGCCTCAACCTCCCAAGTAGCTAGGACTACTGAAGCCTGCCACATGCCTGGTTATTTTTGTTGTTTAGTAGGCCAGGCTGGGTTTGAACCTACCAGCTCCAGTATATGTGGCTGGCACCCTAACCACTGAGCTATGGGCACCAAGCCAGTATGGCCATTTTAACGATATTGATTCTACTGATCCTTGAGCAAGGTATATTTTTCCATTTGTTTATATCTTCTACAGTTTCTTTCCTCAGAGTTTTGTAGTTCTCCTTATAGAGAACTTTCACCTCCTTGGTTTAGTATGTTCCTAGGAATTTTATTTTCTTTGTACCTATTGTGAATGGTATTGATTTGACTCTCATAGCTTGACTGTTATTGGTATATATAAATGGTACTGATTTATGTACATTGATGTTGTAATCTGAGGCTTTGCTGAAGTTATTTATCAATTCCAGGAGTCTCTTAGTGGAATCTTTGGGGTTTTCTAGATACAAGATCATGTCATCAACAAAAGCAATAGTCTGACCTCCTCTTTCCTGATTTGGATCCTTTATTTCTTTTTCTCTCCTGATTGCTCTGACTATTTTTTAAAAAAAAATAGATATCAGACTCTAAGATGTCACAACAATCATTTGTTTAATTATTTTTGTTTCAGTTTTATTGGGTGTGGAAAAAATAACAATATAAACTTATTATGGACCTTCTGTTCACATCCTTATGATCCATCACAGCTATAGTATTTCTAGGCCCACAACCAATTTGTATCTATAAACACATGAATCGAAAGTATAATTACATTATGAAATACTGTATAATATTTTTGCCAAATATTTGAAAAGAAAAAAAAACAAACGGGTAATCGCACAGTACATGGTAATCTAAGCATACCCTAGAGGAGGATGTAAAGAACATTCATGTTACCAACTGATGTTTTGTGTTGATACCATCTTTGAGTGCATCAAATAGTAACCACTGGTTATGTCTGTACATTTTAAAGTAGGTTCATAATAAAAATAATATGGTAAGTCTAAGTTCCAAAAAAATCCTTTAATCTTTAAAAATGGTCAGTATATTACTTAAACTGTGAAGAGCTTTATCAAGGAGATTTCAGAAAAAACTGCTATTTCTGGTTTTCCTTTTTATTTTTAATTTTTGTTTTGTTTTATTTTTAATAATCAATCCCATCTGTAAGACTCAGACAGAGGCTCTCTAGGGTTAGGCTAAAAGGTAAAGCTAAATTCCTGACACCACAATGTACTGAGAATCGTTCCCCCTGCCTCCAAACACCTGAGATGGCTTCTTAAGCTGCACTTCACTCTCTTTTGAGATGAAATCTATTCCAGAAGGCTCTTTGTATAAATGACTTCCTGGCACCCACTTCTCTAGTCCTCCTCATTTATAGATTTGCCTTATCAAAACTTGAACTCAAGCTGGAATCTCAACTATCTCGACTTAAAAAATGAAAAATAAGTGAGTAAGCAAGTGATTGACTGACAAGGAGAATTAATTCACCTGACAGTAGAAAAGCCATTGTTTGCCTGCTCACTATATGATCTGGAGAAAAAGTATTCTCTCTTTCCAGGTGACAGAAGACAAATATAAGTTAGAAAAAGATAAAGGGAAAGCAAAATCTCCCAAGGAGAAGAAGTCTGCATCAAAGGTTCCCAAAGGAAAAGGAAAGGAACAGCCTGAGGCCAGCACAACAGTGAAAAAGATCACACAGTTAAAAAGGAGGGGAGAAGATGAAGACAGCAAATCTTACATAGGTCAGTAAGTTCTGCTCCTGCTCCTGCCTTTCAGTTCCTGCTTCATGACCTGTCATGCAACTTCAGGAATCATTCCAACAGCAATGCTTCATCTTTCCCAGCCTTTTTTACTTTTTAAAAACCATTATCAGGCTTGGCCCCTATAGCTCAGCAGCTAGGGTGCCAGCTACATACACCAGTGCTGGCGGGTTGGACCTGGGTCCAGGCCTGATAAACAATAATGACAATTACATCAATAACAACAACAACAACAACAAAGTAGCCAGGCATTGTGGCAGGCACCTATAGTCCCAGTTACTTGGGAGGCTGAGACAAAAGAATAGCTTAAGCTTAAGAGTTTGAGGTTGCTGTGAGCTGTGATGCCACAGTACTCTACTAAGGGTGACACAGTGAGACTCTGTCTCAAAAAAAAAAATAATGAAAATAAATAAATAAATAAAAACCATTATCACTTATTCCCCAGGACACTATAATAGAAAAACTATTTCTATTTGCAATTCATTTATGTTTTTAATCAAATATTTATTTAGCATGTCTTGGTAGAACCATTTATGCAGTATAAATAAGGGCTTAAATAGCCAGCTAACTGTGGTACCAAGGAGTTTACTATCTTATTGGGAACAAAGCAAAGTCAGACATAATTATAAAGCAAAGTAAAAAGTGATTATTGTCATGAGTGAAATATACTGGTAAGAAAATCAGACCAGGTAATTTGTGTCTCACAGAGTGCATAGATAGCTTTCTAACTCCAACATTTCCCACTATTATTTTGTCCAAGATATAGCAACTCAAATTTTCTTCTTTTCTTTTTTTTTTTTTTGAGACAAAGTTTCACTCTGTTGCCCTGGGTAGAGTGCTTTGACATCATAGCTCACTGCAACCTCAAACTTTTAGCCTTGAGCAATCTTCTTGCCTTAGCTTCCCTAGAACCTGGGACTACAGGTGCCTGCCACAACACCCAGCTAGTCTTTCTATTTTTAATAGAGACATGGTCTCACTCTTGCTTAGGCTGGTCTTAAACTCCTGAGCTCAAGCAATCCATCTGCCTTGGCCTCCCAGGGTACTAGGATTATAGGCTAGAATTTTCTTCTATTTTAGGTTGTTAATATAAAAATGATTCACATGAGGCAACTATAAGTAATTCATTTCTGCTGCCTTCCTTTGAACCCAGAAGAAGAGATCCTCTATAATCTATATTATAATTTTAAGTAACATAGCAGTGGGCTTTCACACCCTTTACTAGTTGACCCCCCGCATATATCTCTGCTCTAAATCCATGACACTCAGCAGCAATGTTATTATGGACTCCATGGGCAATATCAGCATTGATTTGTTTAGTCATAGAAGAAAGATTATTACCTAAAAATTAAAAGTTGTGCTTCTGGAGTGAGGGGCTCAACTACAACTTGGACTTTACCTAGTATAAGCAATGTAACCTAATTGTATATACCCTTATGTTAATCTGGAAGAATGAAGTTTTGCCTCAGTTCCAATATTTGTAAATTGATCTTCATGGTCAATTATGAAATGTAATGTTTTCATATACAATGAACTATCAATATTAAAATGACAATTATTTTCAATCCTCAGAATAACACATTACAAAGTAAATTCATGCTTTAATATTAATAAAACAATCATGTTTTAATATTAATAAAGCAATAGAACCTCAGAGGAAAATAGAGGAAAGTATTTTTAGGTACCATAAGTGCACAATGTGTATTTTTAAAATTTAATGCAGTGAATACATAGTGCCACATGACCTCTACTCACATTCATACCTGCTGACATAAATGCACACAATACTTTGATAAAAGAGTATGTTCATATTCAATATTTCCCTCTCCTGTAAACACCTCTACTTATAAAATACCACTAAGCTGCAGCTACTCGTAATTCAGGAGTAAAGCCAGATGCTTTACTCAGTTGCTCAAGAGGGATTAGAACCAAAAACAGTTACAGGCTAAACTCTGGCAAAAATGCAAGCACTCATTTTCCATGACCACAGGCCCCATATATGTTTGTCCTGCTATTATGCCTATGTCTCATTTGCAAAAGTGATTTAATATTTTGTAAAATGGTCACAGCCTTGTTACTGGAAAGACAATAATGAAAAACAGTCAACATGAATGCATTCCAACCAACGGGATCATTTTTGGCAAGCCAGAGGGATTGTAAATGCATGTATAATGTATACAGCCATTGCACTGGCTGCATGCAACCTGTTCTATTTTACAGTGATGGCTTCTCTTCTTTATGGTATTTTGAGCAGATGATGAGCCAGATGACGGTGCCGAACATTACATTATAGTTGTGGGCTTCAAAAATCCTCAGCTATTAGCAATTATGACTGAGCTTGGCATTCCTATAACCAGCGTGATTAAAATATCTGCAGAGAATTATGAGCCTCTGCAGACACACCTGGCAGCACTTAGCCAGCAGCAGGAAGTTCTTCTTCAGCCAGAAGGTATGCAGTCCACTGCACAGCTCGCCGAATCCTTCACTATTACCTGAGGTCCTTACAGTGCAAATAGAGTTTGCTGTTCAAAACATACACAACACACACATTATTAAATCCTTTCGTGACTTTGATTTGCTGTTCATTCTACTTGCGCTAGCCAAGTGTTGTAAATTTTGCAAATTAAAATCACACTCTGTGTTTATATTCCTGTGTAGACACAGAAAACATAGCTCAGAAGACGTGGCTATCCAACAGCTTTTCTCAGAACATTAGATCAACAACTTTTACCTAGAGTGTGGCTGGGTGGATGGCTATTGATAATCTGTACTTACAGAAGTACAGTCACCAGATGGTCCGAAGGAGTTCATAGCCTTGTATTCTTGCCATGCTTTGCTACTGACTTATTGTGATAAGTCAGAGAGGGCGCTTTATATTCCTGGGCTTACACAAGGAAGTTGTAGGATGAAGTCCCAACCACGCTCCTATTCAACCATTTTCAACATAGGGCATTTCACGTAAGGAAATTGTGCTCAACTAACTCTGTGGAAAAGGAGTGAAAAAACACACTATACTTTCAGAAATAGAATTGGGATTTGGTATAAGCTTGTGTTACCAGAAACCCAAGCTTTTTATGCTATATGCTCTTGCTTTATTGTTAATCATTAGTAATATAATTTGCAGAGTGATTGGTAACTTACTATCCACATCCTAATTTTTACAACACTACATTTTTTAATTGCTATTCGAAATTATAAATAGCTACCCCTGATAATAATAATAGCTACTAAATAGTGGCCACGTCTTGGGACTAGGCTCAATGCTAAGGAGTTTAAGTACATTGGTTCATGTAATGTTCATGGCAGACTTAGGAAGTAGGTTTTACTATTTCCATTTTACCAAAAAGCACTCTCGGTCTAGAGGCAGTTATTAAGTAAAAGAGCTGAGACTCAAACCTAGGCTACTCCTAACCCAAAGGATAGTTATAACATAGAATAGTTGATTATTGAAGCCAGTGTGAAAATGTATACATGCAAACATAATTTCTCTATTAAAAACAGTTAATACATAGAAGTAAAATAATAGAAAAGCATATTTTATAAGTGAATAATATGATCTTAGTAGTAGAAACTACTGTTTAGTTTTCTTACAAGGTACTTGTGAAATTTACTAGGTGTAGAATATAAATGTCTTAACACAATAACTAAGAAAATGCCATGAAGGCTATGTTAACCAGTTTGATGAAAACATTTCAAATTATATATAAAACCAGAACATTGTACTCCATGATTGCATTAATGTACACATTAATGATAAAATTTTTAAAAACATAAATATATAAGCAAATTTTCAAGTGTAACTGTATGGAACTCTGTCATTGACAGTCAGAGTCCAAATGCCCAGAGAAGCCTCTTGCTATTGTAATGTAATATAATATAATGACCAAAAGTTAACTGAACCATGGTCCGATCAGTTTTTAGCCATTGGAGGAAGAGAACTAAATGAACTACATTTCTCACCAGTTATGTAATAGACCCTACAATGGTCAAAAAGGGATTTGGTAGAAAAACTGATCCCATATAGATACAATCTAAAAGTGATGGAAATCTTGAAAGTATTTAGCTCTCAAAAGGAGTGTTGTTGTCAAAATCTTTCTGGGCCTCAAGTATAAAATGAAGGGGTAGGATAAGCTCATATCAATCTCAGAAATAAAATCATCTGATTTCATAACTGTATGCCAGTTTCCAAAACTTCTCGAAAGTTAATTTCTTCATTTGCATTTTCTAGTACCATACAGACATCTTGCAATGCATAGAATTCACCACATTCACTTAAATTGGGAAGAAATCTAGCACTCTCATTTTGAAGTATAAAAATGTTGCTTTTACTAGAGATAGAAGCTGAAAACTTGAAGAAAAGGGATGCTGTAAAAGAACTTAAAGTATTCTGGAAGTACTTGGAACCAATCCTGAATAATGAGAAACCTGAAACAAACCTCTTTGATGTCGCTCGGCTTGAATACACTGTCAAGGCAGCTGCTTTTCCTTCTGACTGGTCAGACAATGAGAAAATGGTGAGTACAGCCTTCACGGGGGTGTGTGGTTGTAGCATGTGACACTGAGGCCCAATCTAACACATTATTCATATCAAAGATGATTACTGAGGTTAGAGACACAAGGTTGTATGTAGGCTCTTTTATCTTTAGAATGACAATATTGAATGCCTAGTGGTTTAAGCTGATTCTCTA
Source organism: Galagoides demidoff (assembly GCA_963574575.1). Taxonomy (NCBI): domain Eukaryota; kingdom Metazoa; phylum Chordata; class Mammalia; order Primates; family Galagidae; genus Galagoides; species Galagoides demidoff. The sequence continues at coordinate 10,916 of CAUYQV010016614.1, read as the reverse complement.
GCCTTTAGTATATGAATTATGACTTAATAACAAAAAATAAGATGTAGGAGATGAAGATAAAAGATGGTGATTCTTTTATTTGGTAACACATGGCTTTGTTTCATATACCAACAATGTTCCAGGTAGTAATTAGAATCTTAATTATATGTTATTTGTGCAAATAGTAAATTGTATAGTCCATTGAATTAGTTGTCTATCTTTCTTTAAGTATAACTTGAAACATTGTCTTTCTAAGCTGTTGCTTTTATTGCCAAAACCTTGTTTTTAATGTATTTGGTGAACACAGTCTATCCTAATAGGATGACTTGACCCTGGCCCCACAATTAGCAGGCTTTTCCTGAGAGCATTTGCTGTTGTGTGGTACTAAGGACTTTGCAGAGAGGCAAGAAAAACCAGGAAACAGAGAAGCAAAGGACAAGGTGTCACACATCTACGTACTCAGTTATACAGAACACACCCTAAGTTTTCTATTAATTCAGAAAGAGAAGAAATGGGGTACTTGGAAAAGTAGTGAGGCTTATTTTGGTTTGGTTTGGTTTGCTTTGTTTTTATAAAGAGACAATGTCGAGTGACTACTTACCAAAAAGGTTTGGGAGGTACTCAGGCATCCCTCCGTTACAGAAAGGCTCTCAGGTCTCTCTGTAGTTGATCCCAACACACAGGCACTCAGGGGTATTGAATGCCCTGAAGGACTGTATATTTCAACATCAAGGGAGATGAAATGAAGGCAGAGTCCTTAGGAGGACCACATCAAGTGAGTGCTCTGTGAGGAGCTGGGCAACTGGGGTCTAGAAGGTGGGTATAGCCTGTGTGCAGTGACTGTGGGTAGCTGAGAACAGAACCACTGACTGTAAAGGAGAGTGAGAGCAAAGCCTGGAACTGTTTCTGCATCAAAGGGTAGACTGCCATGGCCACAGGCTGGTGCACGAAGACTTCCGACACTGAGAGTCTTTGCTTCTATCACCCTGAGACGAGGTGCACTTAGTTGAGTAAGTGAAAACACTGGGGAGAGAGGCCAGATTTGAACCCTGGAGTATGGAAGGAAATTGAATAAGTTGAGTTATAAATACCCTCAACACAAGGTATTAGATGTCACTATTGTAGGAACAGAGTACTTAGGTCTGATACCTTGTCAATGGTAAGGAAGAGTGTCAGCCTGTCCTGGGCTTGGAAGAGGAGGCTGGATGCAGAATTGCTGCAGCGGAGGCAAAACTGGTCTCTGCAGACTCCTCTGGGCTTTGCCTCCCCCACACCTTCATCTGAAGATGCCAGGCTTTCCTGCTTTGTCTTTCAGTCTCCCACCTCTCAGCCCAACTCAGAACAGGACCCACTGTCCTCTGTCCTTACGGCCTCACATTACATTGGGCCAGTATGTTTCCTTATCCCGGAAACACTGATATCCTGAGTAATGTAGTACTATGACTCTTCTACCCTGTTTTATTGGAATTCTAGATTATATTCAACAAATGTGAGATATGTTTGGGTAAGGACCTTGAAATCCCACCTCAAAGTCAGCTTTCTTCTCTTTCTCTCCCATAATGGCTGTTCTCCAAAGCACATAAAATGTATAGCTAATAAAACCCACACCCACACATTAAAATTTTCAAGAAACACTGCTACTCTCATTTGTACCAAGGCCTGGCTACATACCCTGTCAAAAACTTGTATTTGTTTTTGGTTCAATAGGGGATAGGAGATCCCAGTCATATGTGTAGTAATTCCTGAGCCATAATTCAGAGAAGGCAGCTTCTAAGGCAGCCTCATACCAAGTACTATGTGTTCCAGCACTAGCTAGGGCTCCTTTCTGGGTGTCTTCTTTGCTCTCCAGGAAAAAACCTAACAAGCTGATATACATTGAGTCCAAAATAGTGTATATCCCGCTACATCATCGTAACATAAATGTGAGCTCCACGACATACACCTGGACCTTCAAGACCCAGCATTGTGCTTCCTATGCCAGCGTCCACAATTTCCTGGTCATTGGAAGATTTCATTTGGATCACTTCTTTTAGAAGAAAGTGATAGTGGCTGTATTTTATTTTTTAAAGATAGATAGTGGACCACTTTAAATGACCCACCAAAGTTTAGAAAAATTATTATTTTATGTTGAAAAATATTACCAACATATTTGAAATACTAGTTAATGATATAATGTTTCTGACTTCAGTATTAGAAGATTAATGTAGAGAGCACGTAGTTGGGCCATGAAGGTAACTGCCAACAATGAAAACATTCAGCTCTCTTGAGGAAAGTTAGGGCACTTGTCACCCAGCTGGTCACACTGAACTCCTAACGGTCAATTTGTAAGTATTCATTGAACATCATCTTCACGCCAGGGCTGTAGTCTGCATCCGGCTGTAGAACCTTTTAGGGCCCTCACATGCCTCTGTAAGACATGGTTTGTGAGTGAGGGACTCAACATTGAGGATAATGGGAAAGGAGACCCTTGAAAATGGTTTAGTAACAAAGTTATATTCCAGAAGAAAAGGCCATTGGATGTAATATTAAAAATTAAAGTTCATTTTAAACTTAGGATGATTTAGTAAATATAAAAGTGATCAACCCACTTCTAGTAGGAACAGATAGAATACATGGTGTTACACCCTCAGCTCGGTCTATAAGCTTATAATGGCTTATAGACATATGAGCCAGCAAGTAGTCCTTTTTCCTTTTTTGATGGAGGAAAGCATATACATGCAACCTTTGACTGTAAACAAGTAGGCTGTGTTTCCCCCAAACCAAGGTAGGGAACACTTCACATCAGATAAGTGCATCTGCAACATCTCAAGTTCAGACCCTGGTTACTAAAGCAATTTGCCGGCCTTTAGCATGTGGTTTGCTATTCAATTTAAAAATAAATTAACTAGGTTAAGCTAAAGGGTCATTGGGCAAAAGCTTTATTATATCTCTTAGAAACACATACAAATAAAAATAAATTTCTATGCCAGAATTTTGGCAAGAAAGGCCAGATTGAAGCTTAACTAAAGAAGGCTCAGACTGAGCGTGGGATGTGAAGCCAGGCAGACAGGTGACAGGTGTGCCATAGAGACAGACAGGGCCGTGAGCTTCCCTGGACATCTGCCAGATTCTGGTTTGTTGCCCACAAGAAATTATCTCATTCTACACTGCCTCCTCAACTCAGACAAAGGATGGACCTATTTTAACAGTCTTTGCTTCCAAGCAGACAGACCCAGCTATCATAGAGCTTTCCTACTAATGAAAACAAAAACCCAAATAATAGAGGTCTCTTAGTTGTAACTTTCTTACCAGCTCATAAAACTTGTGACCATTAAAGAAGCAATAGTCTGTCAGGATTTCATGCTGATATTCTTCAAAGATAGCATGAGTGAAAGGAAAGCAGAGCAGCAAGGAGGTAAGGAAAAAACTGATTGCACATACAACACAGCATACTTGAGTCAATGAAGCTGATTCCATCATTTTCCTTACACAACCAGATAAGAAACAGTCAATAGCTTGTCTTTGGTTGAGGGTATCAAAATGACCTAACATGTGTAGGAACTGAGATACTAAGAATATGGGGCACATTACTGAAAACAATGACCAGGCTTTGTTTCACTTAGTTGAAGTATTTATTAGGCCCTTACCATATTAGGCAGCCATCTGGCCTTCCAAAGGGTACAGCTTACACTGGGCTGAGAAACAAGGTCAAGAATTTCACCGATGAGAACTTGGTTACCATGGCTGGGATTCAGTGGCCTGGAGACTTTAGGACTTGCCTTCCCTGTATAAAGTTGATAGGATTAGCTGTTAGGGGAGATCCAAGGTACATGTGTATACACACATACACACGCACACACACACACACACACACATACACACACATATATATATAATTCTAGCAGTACAAAATTAATAACTGATTGTCACTAATTCTATCACCCATAGTTGGAATTGGGCACTGAAATTTTTGAAAATATTGCGTGTTTGATGTATGACACCCTGGATTGGAAAAGGCAGCACCAGCACTACCTGGAAAGCATGCAGCTCATTCATGTCCCTCAGGTGGCCAGTGAGAAGCCTATCTTAGAAGCCGTACCAACTTCTGAGGTAGGCTTGGGCTCAGATGTCTTTAGTCACCTGGATGGTTAATTGAAACAACTTACTTTTCACATTTACAATGAATATGAAGAAAAAATTACATAAATATTTGTATCAAGGTAATACTGCCTGTTGGAATCTAATATGTAAAGGTAAGAACAAGGAAAAAGGCCCTGGTGTGGCATAGAAAGGAGCTATGCGGGAGGAGGCTCTGTGAAGGAAGCTCCTCAGCTGCCTGACACCTGCAAAGGGGAGTGGGGTCCACACAGGTCAGGGCACAGTGCAGTGAACAAACCTGGAACAAGGACAAAGCTGATAAAGAAATTTATATATTTAGCACCTACTGTGTGCTAATGCTGTGCAAGATGCTGGCAAAGCAATAATGAAAATTCATCCCCTGTGGTCCTCACCAAGGTTAACTTTTAAACAGGATGGCGGTCAGGTCAACAACAGTTTCTACCTAGCATGATGAACACTGAGAGCAGTTAGCTCAGACTACAGTAGAAGCAATAAAAATGTCTACTTGCCACCTGACAGAGAGCAGCAGGGCAGAAAGAGGAGTCAGGGAAAGTGGACCAGTATTAGTGACGTGGTGAAGGCTGAGTGCAAACTGCCTGCTGGAAAGTGGGGTGGGGAAAGGGACAAAATGGTATTCTGAGGAAAGTGGCAAAGAGCACAAAGACACAGAGGCCAGAGAAAGGCAGGACCACGGGCAGTTCAGTCATCCCAGGCTGCACATGCACAGTGGAACAAGAGCTAAAGCCAGGTGGTGAAATGTGAATGTGTTTGGGTGCTGGGTTGGAGCCTGGCGATGGGGAGCTGCTGCACGATTGGCAGAGGGAGAATGGAGGGACTCTGAGTCACCCGGGGAAGGGAAGCTGATTGATTCTAAGTGCCCCGACTCCCTGTCACTTTCCCCATGGTTGTTCCACTTGCCCATATGAGAAAAACTGAATAGCGTCCAAACCATTTGCTTCTTTCCTTCCTCAGACAAAGGCCCTTTTCTTGGATTGTAATAGCAGCAGATGGTTGGTAGTGTGAACATCTCTGAGCTCTGCTGGAGATCTTCATACCAACATGTGATGAAGGCATCTCTCAGCTGGACATCTCAGTTATTTCTTTTTAATTATTCTCATTTCAGGCTCCACTGTCTATTGCCCCAACCCCTGGAAAGAAGAAACCAGAACAGCAGGCTCCACGCCCAGGCACGTGTGAAACTTGTTGCTGTAGGCACCATGCCATGAGGTGGTGCTATAAAGGATGGTGGCCACTGCCATGCTGTGTCCTACGCCCCCTGAAACTGCAATTCTGAGTCTATTAGCATATGGGCATCATCTGAATCGTGCATGAACTTGTGATGGAAGAAATGGAGAACACCTCTTAATTGGGTAACAATATTTTCTATATTTTGCAGCGAGTCTTCTCACAACTGAAGTAGACATGAGATACTACAATGATTTGCTGAATCCAATTCCGGAGGAATTCACTTCTGTGCCCCTCATACTGCACTGCATGATCGAACAGGTGGGTGCTTTTTCCCAGATAATAACCTTGAGTAAGTCACTTTATCTCTCAACTTCCACTTTATCTCTCGACTTCCATTTTTTGTTAACACTATTTAAAAATTGTATTCTAAATACCTGGCTGCATTCTCTTTTATAGAAATTAGAACATTTTAGATAAAACTAAAGTTTGCTTTGATTATCAGCTTCAGTCCTTTCTTTTGTTATGCTCTGGAACAGTTAATATGACATTCTGTGAAGTTCTGGTAAAATATATCTGTAATAATATCTGTGTCAGGTGCTATTTTAAAGAAAGAGGAAGAGGACATGAATAGGGCAGTAGGGTGGTTAATAGTCTTTAATTATGTTGAAAATTTCCTTTGAGCTGGGCATGGTGGCTCAGGCCTGTAATCCTAGCTCTCTGGGAGGACAAGGTGGGTGGACTGCTTCAGCTCAGGAGTTCAAGACCAGTCTGAGCAAGAACAAGACCCCATCTCTACTAAAAATAGAGAAACTAATCAGGCATTGTGGCAGGTGCCTGTAGTCCCAGCTATTTCAGAGGCTGAGGCAACAGGATCATTTGAGCCCAAAAGCTTGAGGTTGCTGTGACCTATGATGCCACAGCACTCTATCAAGATGATCAATCAATCAATAAATAAATAAATAAAATTTCTTTTGTGCTCATAGATTTTAATTAGATTTTTCTATTTCTAAGGCCAGTCTTGGTCATTAACATCTAATACTTGCCTTATGAACATGTCCATTTTATTTGGGTTTTCAATATAATACAGTGTTCTTTATACTATTCACTTGAACACATTTTAACATTTCCTCTATATCTGGTTATGTTCCTTTTCTCATGACTAATCCTATTTATTAATATTTGTGCCCTCTCTTTTCTTTATTGTGGCTGTTAATGGTATATCTATATTGCAACAGGCTTTTCAAAGAACTGGTATTTTTGTTTTATGCATCAACCCCTTTTTTACTTATTTTATTACTTTCTTCATTTATCATTCTTATTTTCATCTTTCTCCTTGGTTCTTTTTGCAATGCCTTTTAATTATTAGCTTCATTTATTTTTAGTCTTTTTGCTTTACATAAGACTATTCATTTACTTTAGAGTGTTTCTTTGGCTGTACTTAATGTTTATTTTTCTTTATGTTTGAATTTTTATTTTTATTTTTTTATTAAGTCATATATACATAGATCATGAATACATTTATGCCTTTGTGGGATTCAGTGTGTTGATTATTTGTACAAATTGGAGTGCTTACATCCTACTAATTAACATAGCTTTCACCTCATTTACTTAATCACAGAGTTAAGACATTTGTGTTCTATACTTGATGGATTTGACTTGTACCCTTGCAATATGCTCCATAGGTGTGGTCCCACCATTAACCCTACCTCTTTTTTAATGCTGCATAGTATTTCATGGTATACATATACCATAATTTATTAATCCATTCATGGGTCAATGGGCACTTGGGCTTCTTCCATGATTTGGCAATTACTAATTGAGCTTCAATGAATAATCTGGTACAAATATCTTTGTTGCCAAGTGATTTTTGGTTATGCACCTAGTAGAGAAATTGCAGAATCAAATGTCAGGTCTACATTTAGATCCCTGAGTGTTCTCCAAACTTATTTCCTAAAGGAACGTACTATCTTACATTCCCACCAACAGTGAAGAAGTGTTCCCTTTTCTCCACATCCACGCCAACACCTGCGGTTTTGGGATTTTGTGATGTGGGCTAATCTTACTGGAGTTAGATGATATCTCAAAGTGGTTTTGGTTTGTGTTTCTCTGATGAGTAAAGATGATGAGCATATTTTCATGTTTCTGTAGACCATGTGCTGGTCTTCTTCAGAGAAGTTTCTGTTCATGTCTCTTGCCCACAGTGAAATGGAATCACTTGTTCTTTTCTTAATAGTAAGTTTGAGTTATCTGTGGATTCTGGTTCTTAGGCCTTTGTCAGAAATATAACCTATGAAAATCCTTTTCCATTCTGAGGACTGTCTACTTGCTTTACTTACTGTGTTTTCAGCAATACAGAAGCTTTTTAGATTGATCAGATCCCAATAATGTATTTTTGATGTTGCTTCAGTTGTCCAGGGGGTCCTTCTCATAAAGTATTCTCCTAGGCCAATTTTTTCAAGTGTTTTCCCTGCACTGTCTCCAAGAATTTTTTTTTTTTGGCCAGGGCTGGGTTTGAACCCGCCACCTCTGGCATATGGGACTGGTGCCCTACCCTTTTGAGCCACAGGCACCACCCTCCAAGAATTTTTATAGTTTCATGTCTTAAGTTTAAGTCTCTTAACCAGTGGGAGTCAATTTTTGTTACAGGAGAAAGGTGTGGGTCCAGTTTCAGTCTTCTACAAGTCGCCAGCCAATTGGTTAAATAGGGAATCTTTCCCCCAATTTATATTTTTGATAGGCTTATCACAGACCAAATGATGGTAAGTGTCTGGATTCATCTCTTGATTTTCAATTCTGTTCCATACATCTACCTCTCTATTTTTGTGCCAATACCATGCTGTTTTGATCACTATAGATTTATAGTATAGTGTGAAGTCTGGTAGTGTGATTCCTCCTGCTTTGTTTTTATTTCTGAGTAATATCTTGGCTATTTGAGGTTTTTTTCTGTTTCCATATAAAAAGAAGTACTAATTGTTCCAGATCTTTAAAGTATGGCAGGTGCTTTAATAGGAATTGCATTAAATCTGTAGATTGCTTTGGGTAGTGTAGACATTTTAACAATGTTGATTCTTCCCAGCCATGAGCATGGCATATTTTTCCATTTGTTAACATCTTCAGCTATTTCTTTTCTGAGTTTTATAGTTCTTCTTATAGAGATCTTTCACATCCTTTTTTAGGTACACTTCCAGATATTTCATCTTCTATGGCACCATTGTAAAAGGAATAGAGTCCTTGACTGTTTTTTCAGCTTGACTTCTGTTGGTATATATCATGGCTACAGATTTGTGAGTACTGATTTTGTATCCTGAGACACTGCTGTATTCCTTGATCACTTCTAGGAGTTTTTTAGTTGAATCTCTGGGGTTTTCCAGATATACAATCATACTATCTGCAAAGAGTGACAGTTTGATCTCGCTGATCCTATTTGGATACCCTCGATTGCCTTTTCTTGCCTGACTGTGATGGTTAAGACTTCCATTACGATGTTAAAAAGCAAAGAAGACAATGGGCAACCTTTACTGCTTCCTGATCTGAGTGGAAATGATTTCAATTTTACTCCATTCAATATGATATTGGCTGTGGGTTTGCTGTAGATGGCCTATATTAGTTTAAGAAATGTTCCTTCCATACCTATTTTCTTAAGCATTCTAATGAAGAAAGGATGCTAGATATTATCAAAAGCTTTTTCTGCATCAATTGAGAGTAACATATGGTCTTTGTTTTTTATTTTGTTTATGTGATGTATTATATTTATAGATTTATGTATATTGAACCATCCTTGAGGATCCTGGGATGAAACCCACCAGATCATGATGTATAATTTGTTTGATGTGTTGCTGGATTCTCTTTGCTAGGATCTTATTGAATATTTTTGCATCAATATTCATTAGAGATATTGGTCTCTAATTTTCTTTTCTTGTTGGATCTTTTCCTGGTTTGGGGATTAGGGTGATATTTGCTCATAGAATGTGTTGGCAGGTATTTCTTCTTTTTCTGTTTTCAAAAAGATTATGTTATATAGATACTAGTTCCTCTTTAAAGTTTTGGTAGAATCCTGATGTGAAGCCATCTGGTCCCAGGCTTTTCATTTTGTGGAGATTTCTTATAGTTGATGCTATTTAAGAACTTGATATGGGCTTGTTCAACATTTCCACTTCTTTCTGGCTAAGTCTAGGAAGGTGACGTGTTTCCAAGTATTGGTCTATTTCCTTCAGATTTTCATACTTCTGAGAATAAAGTTTTTTGTAATAGTCATTAAGGATTTTTTAAATTTCTTTTTTCTTTTTTATTTTATTTATTTTTTTGAGACAGAGCCTCAAGCTATCCCCCTGGGTAGAGTGCTGTGGCATCACAGATCACAGCAACCTCCAACTCCTGGGCTCAAGTGAGTCTCCTGCTTCTGCCTCCTAAGTAGCTGGGACCACAGGTGCCTACCACAACACCTGGCTATTATTTGGTTACAGCCATCATTGTCGTTCTGGTGGGCCTGGGCTAGATTCGAACCTGCCACCATAGGTGTATGTGGCTGGCACCTTAGCCACTTGAGCCACAGGCACCGAGCCAATTTTTTTAATTTCTGAGGAGCTTGTTGTTATTTGGCCTTTATCATTTATGGTTGATGAAATTAGGAATTTTATTCTTTTATTTCTTGTATGTTAGTCAAAGGTTTATCTATTTTATTGACCTTTTCAAAAAACCAACTTTTTAATTGATTAATCTGTTGTATAAATTTTTTTGTTTTCAATTTCATTTAATTCTGCTCTAATTTTAGTTATTTTTTTTTCTTCTGCTGGGTTTGGGGTTGGAATGTTCTTCCTTTTCCAGTTGCTTGAGAGGTCCAATTAAGTTGTTGTTGTCTTTCTCTCTTTCCATTTATTTGAGGAAGGCTTGCAATGCTATAAATTTCCCTCTTAGGACTGCCTTTGAAGTATCCCAGACGTTCTGGTAATTTGTGTCTTCATTATTGTTTTCTTCCAAAAATTTGGTAATTTCCTTCTTAATCTCATATATGACCCCACTATCATTCAGAATGAGGTTACTTAGTTTCCATGATTTTGTAGGAATATGCAGATTCCTATTGTTACTGAGTTCAACTTTTATTCCATGATGATCAAAAAAAATACAAGGAATAATTTCTATTCCTTTAAATTTGCTGAGGTTAGACTTGTGACCTAAGATGTGATCAATATTGGAGTATGTTCCACGGGCTGATGAGAAGAATGTATATTCAGTTTTGTTAGGATGAAATGTTCTGTAGATGTCTGTTAAATCCAATTGTTGAATGGTTAAGTTTAAGTTTAAAATTTCTTTGCTGAGTTTCTTACTGGAGGATCTATCCAACACTGCCAAAGGGGTGTTAAAATTTCTGACTATTATGGTGCTGGAGGAAATCAAGTTGCTCATGTCTGTTAGAGTCTCTCTTATAAATTGAGGTGCATTCTGGTTGGGTGCATAAATGTTAATAATTGAAATCTCATCATGTTGAGTGTTGCCTTTAACAAATATGAAGTGGGCTCGGCGCCTGTGGCTCAATCGGCTAAGGCACCAGCCATGTACACCTAAGGTGGCGGGTTCGAATCCCCAGCCCGGGCCCGCCAAACAACAATGATGGCTGCAACCAAAAAATGGCCAGGCGTTGTGGCGGGCGCCTG
>CAUYQV010016610.1:0-35682 GCA_963574575.1 Galagoides demidoff | reverse complement strand
CGTATTAACTATTTCTCTTTCTCCCTAAAACAAAAATGCAAAAAGGCCTTTTAGTAATAATCCAGACATTACAGTTAATGAATGTTAAATATAGTGCTTCTAGCTCTCAGTGATTTGATTATGCTTTACCTCTTTTTTTTTTCTTTCTTTTTTCTTTTCTTTTTTTTTTTTTTTTAGATTTGAGAGGAGAATCATTCATGTTTATCTAGAATATTTAAAAATTATATTTTATTTTATTTTATTTTATTTTTGAGATGGAGCCTCAAGCTATCCCCCTGGGTAGAGTGCCATGGCATCACAGCTCATAGCAACCTCCAACTCCTGGGCTCAAGTGAGTCTCCTGCCTCTGCCTCCCAAGTAGCTGGGACCACAGGCGCCCGCCACAACGCCTGGCCATTTCTTGGTTGCAGCCATCATTGTTGTTTGGCGGGCCCGGGCTGGGGATTCGAACCTGCCACCTTAGGTGTACGTGTCTAACGCCTTAGCCGATTGAGCCACAGGCGTCGAGCCCCAGTGTCTCATCTTGACCACGCCCTCCCTGAAAGGTGCTGGGGGACATTTATTTTCCAGTGCTGGCAAGTTTTTTTAACCTGCAGTTGTTCATTTCCTGTTGACCAAAGAATTAACCTTGTCAACTACTAATTAGTGAGATGGAAAAGAGATGTGATGATTTGGACCCCCAGTGGTGGCCAGAGTGGCTTTACAGGGAAAGAAACCAGTAGTCGGGTTGTTTCATTCATTGTTTAATTGGGAGCCCTGTTGTGGAAAAGACTTGTGGTGACATATGATTGGCAGCCTTCTGGAACATGTGGCTTATACCATTGTCACCTATGTGGCTTTCTCTGGAGCCTTTGTTCCAGAACATGAAAGTGTCCTTGCAGGGGACTGTGAACCCAAGGAGCAAATTCAGGAGAGAGCCACAAAGGAAGTACTTTTAAGTTTGTAAGATTAGAAAATACGTTTGCACAATTTATTTCAATTCACCATTCAGTTCCCAAATTGGTACAGCTTGTTCACAAATGTGTTGAAATTTTCCTTCCTGCAGCATGTTGAGTAATTGTAGATGAGTTTTTATTTTAATAAGTTTTGGTCACATAGCTTTTTGACAGTGGGCTGTAGACTAGGTACCTGTTTATCAGTCACCCCAGTGTTCTCAGAAGAAGTTTGGAATTGCCCAGTTTTCTATAAAGGCATCAGTTGACTTCTCTGATGGAGTCAGTGGCACCGTGAAACCAGGAATCCTGCAAGAGCTGCCGTTATTGGGCTCAACACTGAACTGGCCCTTGTCCCAGCTGTAGAAATTTGAAGAAGATAGTCTATGGTAGACACCCCTAGAGGTATACGCAGACTCTGTGGATGCACCTTTCATCTGGGGAGCAATTTCACAGCTTCCTGTAGCCACTGAGAGAAGCTCCCTTTCTAAGGGACATCACATCTTCTAGGTTCTCGAAGCCCTTTTTCTGTATTAAACTTGTTAGATCACCAACCCTGTTTGCTGCATTACCTGCCAAAATGCCTTCATTCATTTCTTATCAGCTGTTTTATCCTAGGAAGTTTTTGTGGGTTCATACCAAAAAAAAAAAAGAAAACCAGCCAAAGACATTGTGCCTCAGTTACTTTACTCCATGTCCCTTATATAAGAAGGCAATGTGACCTATTCTTTTATTTGTTTTTGTTTATTTTATATGAAATATTTTATTTTTATTTCAGATTAATATGAGGGTACAGACGATTAGGTTACATTATTTGCGTTTATGAGGTAGAATCTAAGTTGTTGTGCCCTCACCCTGGAGGTGTGCCACGCACCATTACCTTGTACCTGTTAGGTGAGAGCACACCAGTCCCCTTCCTCTTCCCCAACTCCCCCCTGTCCCCCACTTGAGTTTAATTGTGTTTTTCTTTTATGTGGGTGTGTATTTGTTCACCTACTGGCTTCATATTAGTAATGAGTACACTGGATATTTGTTTTTCCATTTTTGTGATGCTTTACCAAGTAGAATGGTCTCCAGCTCCGCATCCAGTTTATTATAAAAGATGTAAAGTCTTCATCTTTTTTATAGCTGAATAGTATTCCATGGTATACATATGCCATAGTTTATTAATCCATTCCTGTGTAGATGGGCACTTGAGTTGATTCCACATCTTGGCAACTGTGAACTGAGCTGCAACAAACATTCTAGTGCAAATGTCCTTAAGATAAAATGATTTTCTTACCTGTTCTCTTTTAGTGCCAAGTATCAAGCTCACATGAATACTTTTGTCATGTAACATGTACCATATTCTTTCACGATACCCTTTTAGGCTTGGCTGCCTGCACAGTTAAAAGAATTCTCAGTGCTTAGAAATAACTACCAAGAGTACTGAAATACCATTCTTTTCTCTTTTACTAAATCAGCATTTATATATATATATGTATAATATATATATAAAATACTTGACATTTTTTGAGTATCTATTTTGTCATTTTCATAATGGTTACATCTGAAGCAATTAGATGGAAGATTTCCTTGACATTCTTTACGTTAGCCTATGTTACATATCAAGATATTCGAAAAATTAGTGGCCTTAAAGACCAAACTGTTATAGTTGTGAAAGCCCCTCCAGAAACAAGACTTGAAGTGCCTGACTCAATAGAGGTAAGGAGACAGCGTATTTGTTCATCTACAAAGATTGTTCTGGAATTTCTGAAACCGATAAGTCATTGACTTGCAAAATCTGTCCCCTCCTAAGAACTTGATACTTCTTTCCCTTTAATTTTACTTAACCCTAAATTTTGAAACATATGAACAGTTCAGTGTTTATTGAGTGTTCAAAAGTTCGATTTTAACCTAGTAGGACATTAAATTCAAACTAGTGTAGGACATCCTGTCCCTCTTGTGCTTCCTCTTTTTCATAATTTGTTATCTGATGGTCCTCATCAAGTTGAGCCACTTGAAAAAGTTTATATTGATTACCCTGCCAATGGTCCCCATCATGAATAGGGACATGAATGTTTTAAAGTATCTCCCTAACTTAGAACATTTTTAAAATTTTTTATTATTCATAACATGTTTACTTTTAAGAAATGGGGCCTTGGGTTAATTGATAGACTAGAATGTTTTAAGAAAGTAGGGAGCATATTTATGATTCAAATATACTTTGATAATACAGGCTTTGACTGTAGCTTGAGATAAAGAACTGTATAGTAAAAGGTAAATACATAGGAAATAAGAAGAGAATGAAATTTACAAGCTCCCAGTTTGGAACAAGGACCTTTTAATAATTTGTAGAAGAAGAATATATTTACTCCAGTTTACTCTACCCATACTGCCATTTTCACACTGACACCACCCCCCTAAAAGTTCTCTTTCTCTAGGGCAAAACTCAGCAAGTATTTTCGACTTTCTGAGCCATAATGTCTCTGTCCAGACGTTCAACTGCTCAACTCTGCCATTGTAACATACGAACAGACAGAGGCAACACATAGTCAGTGGGAATGGGCATGACTCTCTCCCAATAAAACTTTATTTACAAAGCCAGCTGGTGGATTGGATTCATCCCTCAGGCTGTGGCTTGCTGACCTCTGCTCTAGAGGATGACAGTCATTGATAAGTTAGAATAGCAGGACAAAGGAAATGACAATGAATATTACTCTTATTTTCCATTTTTAGATGAATGTTACCGTGACTTTTAATTCTTAAAGAACATCTGCTTCTGTTCCTAGAGCCTACAAATACATTTGGCAAGTACCCAAGGACCCATTGAGGTTTACTTGTGTCCAGAAGAGACTGAAACACACAGTCCAATGAAAACAAACAATCAAGACCACAATGGGAATATCCCTAAACCCACTTCCAAAGGTAAAAATTCCACTCTTGTCTTTTAGAAACTTAGTGACGGTGACTAGAAGGATCCTGTGTTGGAACAACTAGTCTAGGCAAGAAACCCAAACTTCTGTTGTTAATTAGGGTAACATTTTTAGAAAGATTTTTTTTTTTTCTTTTTCTCCTAACTTATTTTTCTTTTCCACCAATATTCCCTTTCAGACTCGGCTTCAACCAACTCAGGACATAACGACTGCTCCATTTCTATGGCAAACCTTTCTCCCTTGGCCTCCCCAGCCAACCTTTTACAGCAGACTGAGGACCAAATTCCTTCCAACCTAGAAGGACCGTTTGTGAACTTACTGCCCCCCCTTCTCCAAGAGGACTATCTCCTGAGCCTTGGGGAGGAGGAAGGCATCAGCGATCTCTTTGATGCTTACGATCTGGAGAAGCTCCCGCTGGTGGAAGATTTCATGTGTAGTTGATTATGCTTGTGTGACCTCTCCTTACAAACAGATATTTTTCTATCATGGAACCAGACCATCTGTCATGCAGTGTTGTCCCTTCCTACCTTCTTCCTCCAAGAGAGTATCATGAAGTAAACTACAAACTTCAGAAGAAAGCTGATATTTTACTGAATTTTTTTTTTTTTAAATAAATTGTCTAAACGCACAGTTGCAGGCTCTCTTGGGAAAGCCCTGCTTTGCCCAGGCTCCAAGATCTCCTGGATTGGTCAGCAAGTGAGAAAATGTGCAATCAGGTGTCCCTCACCCAGACTCTTCCTTCCTCCCCCGCCCCCGTCCTCCCGGATTGGCTTGCTGTGCCTGACGGATGGGCTGTAG
Source organism: Galagoides demidoff (assembly GCA_963574575.1). Classification (NCBI taxonomy): domain Eukaryota; kingdom Metazoa; phylum Chordata; class Mammalia; order Primates; family Galagidae; genus Galagoides; species Galagoides demidoff. The sequence continues at coordinate 31,037 of CAUYQV010016610.1, read as the reverse complement.
AATGGGGTGCGGCCACCTGGCCCACTCGCAAACAGCAATCTTCCTTAATAGCATTTCAAGCCGTGCCTTCTCTGCAGAATGCATGTCTTTGGGGTCTGCTACTATGGAATGGAACTGCAGCCAATGCAAACTTGAAGTCATGCAGAAGTATGAAATGAATTTCTTCAGCTCTTAGGAATATTTAAATTACTGTCATAATTCAGTTTAAGCTATGGACTATGTGTCCACTAGGAGGTCAAGGGAACCTCCGCAGCCTTTCAGATGAAGAACCTGTTTCAGATGTGCTTGTTGCAGATACAGAGGACGAGCAGAGTTCTGCCACTCTGAGCTGTTGTGGATTTTCCTGTCTCCATAAACTCCTCCCACTCCCCATCCCCACTGTGTTTGTGAGTCTCCATTTGATTTGTAGCAAATGCCTACTTAGGAGTTCTTTGTGGATTGTTTTTAGATGTTTTATTTTTTTAGCTGCCATTTAAGCATTCCTGTGGCACCCATCACCATTTCAATTTAATTGTTTACTTTGAAGCAGTTTTTGCAAATTCACATTACTTAAGCAGAGGGAGAGAACCTCTACTGATCAGAGCATCTAAACCTGTGTGCCCTAAGGTCTACCAGCCTCTGCAAGCATCGTCCCATCTTCTTCCTTTCTCAGTAGAGGGAGCTTGGAGCCAGTCAGTCCTGGGGCTCGCCAACTGGGTTGGCCCATCAGAAAGGAGAACCAGGTCGGATGACTACATAGCAATCCCAAGGAGCAGCAGGCATGGATCCCTCCGTCCTTGGGTTGTCTGGGCCCTTGTGACCGGGGAAAGGGCTCTCTTACTCCGCACTCAGGGAGACCACTTCTCAGGATGGGGTCAGATGGAGAGGCCTCCAGGTAGAAAGACACCCCCATTGTGTGAGTGGCATTTCCTTAAGCTGGTAAGAACAAGGAGCTCCCACTGTGTCGGGGGCTAGAATAGTTCTGGCCAGAACCCATTCCCCTTCATCTATGAAGGAATGAGTTAAGGGAAGTCAGGATGTAGAAGACGAAGGGAAAGAATGCTGGGGCGTCTCCGCTTTACTCTTCAGGAGTGGTGGCCCACGTTGGGGACTTGATGTCAGCTGCAAATCCTACAGGTTATGTCCAGAATGGCTTTCCCATTGTCAGGTGGCCCTGGCCATCTCCCACTGGGAATATGACATCTTAGGGCTTTCAGTCCATTCCTTGGATGCTAAGCACTATGGGAAGGAGGGAGTCAGATAAAGGATAAACCTCAGTAGGAACAGTTAAATTGAAATGGCAGTGTGCCTGGCCCAGCGGCACGCACTGTAGTAGGCACTCAACTTATACGTGTTTAACTGAATTGAAATATCCCTTAGGAAAAAAAACAAAAACAGAAACCACAAGAGCCCCAGCCAGTTTACTCTAGGTAGATGTCCACAATATGCAAAGTGGTGGTGGGGTCAAGTCTGATGACACCAGCACTTTAAACTCTCTGTGTGGGTGTGCATGGGTGTATGTTTGGGAAGAAAAACAAAGGTGCAGATTAGCTTCCTTTTTCTTCTTCAGCCTCCATCCCCGGCCTCCTCCCCTCACACACACTGGACTTGGTACAAAATATCAGTGTGGTCCGAGATGAAGCGTTGGGGTGGGGGAGGCAGAGGGAGCTTTGTGTTAAGTGCCTACTGGAAATGCACTGTGGGGTTTTTTCCTGTATGGGAAACCATTTATGCCAAGCTTTTCCCCATTTCCCATATTTATCTCATCTGGTTAGCTGCCTCTGCTTCCAGCTTTGTGTGATTCTCTTTGCCAGCTGCACAAAGCTGATTTTTTCCAAAGTCTGAAGACTGAACTCACCCGGCTAGGTTGTTGTGTGTTTTGTTGACTTTCTCGTTGAACCTTTTCATAATGTAATGCCGTATTTATTATTTTAAAAATGAAAGGAATACTAATAAATCTGAAAAGTTCCTTCATGCATAAGATTTTTCCGGTTACTGGGTGTAACTGGTGTACATTAATTAGATGTCCATACTGTATTCTGTTCACATTAATCATTTTCTTTTTCGCATAGTATCTGGCACACCAAGTGGGTTAGTACTACAGTATTTGTGTTACTTTAAGTACTAAGTATGCAGGTTTCCTGGTACCATTGAGTTGCTGCTATTAAAGCTCACACATGAAATGGCTAAAAGTTACAAGTGTGCGAATTATGACTGCGTGAGCCTTAGAATATAAAATGTATAAAGGGCAACACATGAGCTGTCAAACAGTGTTAGATGTGTGTTTATATGTACAGAGTTGTGCATAGCAATCGTTCTATTTAAGTTGATATGTAGTCTACTCACATTTTCATTATTTAGCAATTTTGTATAAAAAATAGCAATTAATTTGTAAACACTGCCAGAATATTTTCTAGCTGGTTTATAATTTTTTAAGAGTGTTATTTTGTTTGTTTTTTTGTTGTGGTTCTTGTTTTCATTTTTGTTGTAGATCTGTAAATAAAATTGCAGTATTTAAAGCTTTAGCTTTCAGGAAAAAGAAAATAAGAACTCAGTGTGTGCATGACAACTTGTGTGTATGAGAAGGAGGGATTTGAAGGAAGATGCCTTGCAGAGTAAGTCGGGTGGCAATTGTCAGGGTGTGGGAATTTCTTTTCCTACGGGGGTACCTGATTTTGTAAAAAGGAAGTATTTCTCCCCAAAGTGGGAGTAGGTAAACTACTAATCAATTTAGCTTTGTGTTGTATGCTAGTTTAAAAAAGAAAATATGTAATATAATGTAAAAAAAACAAACAAAAAAAGCTTTTATGATGGATTTTGTAAATAGATTTGTTACAGGGTGACCTGTTCTCTAGCTGTGATCTTACCACTTCAAATGGGTGTAATTTGAATAAATTTTGTATGGTAAAGGATCAATAAAATGATTTTTTTTTATGAGTTCAGACTCGTGGTTGGGTATTCTTAATATTATCTCACACTGTTATATTAATTAAATTTTTAAAGACATTTAAGGAAAAAGATGGCAGAAAAGCTGAAACATTGCATCCTTTACCCTTTATTGAGGACTTTGGGAACGTTAAACAAGTATTTGTTGAATACCTGCAGTAAGTTCCATACTCTGAACCTAGCCGTGTCCCTGTGACGCTGAAGGAGGATTTTTACACTGAGAAAGTGACAAGTTTTTCTCCTCGTGAGGTATGAAGCCAGTACATTGTAATTCTTGTCTGGTAATTACCTCCCATGTTCTAGATTCTATATTTCTTACAGTACCCCCTCTGAACAGATTAGAATGTTTGACTGCCATGTCACTTTATTATCTCTGAACTTACCATCCCCAGACCCCTAAGTGCTATATATGGTACCCACACAAAATCAACAAGGAAGGATATGAAGTAAAACAGAAAGGAAGGTACCCCTCCCGCCATCTGTTCTCCCAAGATTACTAATGTTCTCCTTCTAGTCCTTGCATTTTCTAGGTACATATAAACACATACGTGTATTTAACATGATTTTACTTAAATACACGTGTGCTGATCTGTAGCTTCTTTCCACTAAATCCATCTACATCTTTCCACGTTAGTATTTACAAATCATGTTTTATGTTCTCCAAAGACTGCATCGCATTCCAGTGATTAGCAATTTATTTAATCATTTGCCCAGGTAGCTTACTGTTCGAAAGATATTTTCATTGTACTTTAAAAATATTTTCTAAGATTTATAGCATACGTGTAACTTACATCAGGTTCTTTTTTTACAACATACAAAGCAAAATTTACCAGTAGTGACATACATTCACAGTGTTGTGCAACCATCACCTCTATCTAGTTCCAGAACATTTTTGTCACCCCAAAAGAAAACCTTGTATCCATTAAGCAGTCACTCCTTATTCCTTCCTGGCAGCCTCTGGCAACCACCAATCTGTTCTCTGTCCCCATGGATTTGGCTATTCTGAATATTTCCTATAAATGGAATCCTATAATATTTGGCCTTTTGTGCCTAACTTCTGTCGTTTAGATGAATCAGTAGTTCATTCCTTCTTATATCTGAATAATACTCCCTTGTAAGGATATACCATGTTGTGTGTATCCATCCATCAGCTGATGAACATGTGAGTGTTTCTATTTTTAGGAATGCCAGGTAGTAATTTTAAGTGCTTTATATGAGTGCACTGTTTTTATTTTCAAAGCAGACATCACTATTTCAGACATTACCTCTCTCTCCTTCTAGAATGAAAGCTCAGTGAAGAAAGATGCATGACTGTATTTCTCACCAGTGCACCCCCAATTCCTGGAATAGGTTCTGGCAAACAATAAGCACCTAATGAATACTTAAGTGAAATATTCCTATCTTGCAGATGAGTACTCTGAGATTCAGAAATTTTATTTTCAAATAAAAATAGCACACACTAACATAGTGAGCTCAAAGGATGTTTGCCACATGTTGTCCTCATCTTCCACATCTTGACTTAACTTTTTTTAAAAAAACATTTCTGCAGCTCGGCGCCTGTAGCTCAGTGAATATGGCACTGGCCACATACACTGAGGCTGATGGGTTCGAGCTGGGCCCAGGCCTGCTAAACAACTAAACAACGATGACAACTGCAACAAAAAATAGCTGGGTGTAGTGGCGGGGGGGCACCTGTCATCCCAGCTACTTGGGAGACTGAGGCAAGAGAATCATTTAAGCCCAAGAATTTGAAGTTGTATGAGCTATGGTGCCACGGCACTATGCCAAGGGTAACATAGACTGTCTTGAAAAAGAAAATTTTTTTGTCCTGTTCCCCAGAATTTGGAAGCCCGATTTCTGGTATTTAACATAGCCCCTGTCCTCCACAAGGGTCTGCATATGTGGTCAGCAGGCAGTCGAGCCTATGGCCAAGCCAGTGATAAAACTGAACAAGACAGTATAAAGATACTCCTTCAGGCTCGGCGCCTGTGGCTCAATCAGCTAAAGCGCCAGCCACATACACCTCAGGTGCCAGGTTCGAAGCCCCCGCCCGGGCCCGCCAACAAACAACGATGGCTGCAACCAGAAAAAAAAAAAAAATGGCCAGGCATTGTGGCGGGCGCCTGTGGTCCCAGCTACTTGGGAGGCAGAGGCAGGAGACTTGCTTGAGCCCAGGTGTTGGAGGTTGCTATGAGCTGGGATGCCATGGCTCTCTACCCAGGGGGATAGCTTGAGTCTCTGTCTCAAAAAAAAAAAAAATACACAATAGAATGAAGAGCAAAGGAAAGGGTACATATGTGGTTGTATCCAAAGGAATATTAGCTGCCAAAACCAACCATACCATTTTGTAGCATTTAAAATACATATAGAATTAAAACTTGCAGTAAAATTTATGCAAAAAAAATGGCTAATAAAGGAGTTTAGTGTTTTCCCATTTTTACATTATTCAAGAAGTGATAAAAGTACTAATTTTAGATTAAAGTAAGGTAATAATGATAGTCTCTAACCTTTATGATAATATTAAAGGATTATATAGTTAGCAATATAATAAAAAAGTGAAATAGAAAATTCTTATTCTAAACAAGATGAGAAAAAAGACACTTTAGGCATGTCAGATGAACAAAAAACAAATAGATGGTGTGTACAAATCCAGCTATATCACTAATTACATTTATTGTAAATGGATAAAATATTCCAAGTAAAAGATAAGAAGACTAGATTTTTAGAAAAAGTTCTTCCATATATTTACTAAAAGGATAGATGTTAGGTAAAAGTTGAAAGTAATTGGGTGGAAAATGACACCCCTTGTAAACATTTACCAAAAGAAAGTTAGTGTGGCCATATTAATATCAAAGTAGATATGCAAGAAGAAATACTACAGATAAAGAGGAACATTTCATAACAGTAAGGGTTGAATCCACCAGAAAGAGATAATAATTTAGTCTTCAGGAATCTATAACATAGCTTTGAAATATACAAAGTAAAATTGACATAACTAAAGGAATAAACCCTCATAGTCATGGTTTGGGACTTCAACACACTTCGCTTGATAGCACACAAAAAAGCAATCAGCAAAGAATTTAAACCACACAAATAACCTGACCTCATCAACTTTGTGAGACACTGCACCCAAAGACTACAGCATACCTGTTCCCCTCAAGTTCCAAATGGATTATTTGCCGAAATTGGCCATGTGTGAAACCATTAAGCAAGTTTGAATCTGAATACATTTAGAAAAACTGAAATCATACAGAAGAGATAAGTATTTTTCAGCATTTTTCCCCAACTCAGTATATAGGATGGGACCACTGTGGCCCCATATTCACTGCCCCCTGCCCCACATCTTTGGAGACACTATTTACTCTCCCTGGAATGCCCACTCAATTAGGTGCTGCTGGGTCAGTGGAAGGCTTGCTGTCCCCTCAGGGACACGTCTTTCACATGTCTGGAAGCCAATCCATCCCTTGTTTTTTCTAGCTAGTATTAATATTTGTGGTTTTACTCATAAATTTAGTTTTCAACTGTCTTTTAAACGCCCTGAAAGCAGCAACTGTGTGTCTCCTGAAGTACTTGAGGGTGCAAGAACTCTCCACAGCTCTCCGCAACCTTGATTCCCCAAGTTTCCCATTAGCTGTTTTTGGTGCCATCCCTGAGAGAGATGTTTTGATGTTGTCAAACTACTAAATCATCCAACTCTCAGCTTCAGAGTTTATGTAATCAGGGATCTCATGTGAGCAGGATGGAGTGAGGAGAAAATGTAGTCCACTCAACAATGATTTTATGTTTTCTGACCTTACAACTCACACAAATCTGCTCTGCCAGTTCCCCTGGGGACATCAGCAACAGAACGAGGATCTGGTGACTATCAATGCATCCAGCAGGAAGGGCCTGGCCTGGGATGGAGCCCTGGGCTTGCTGCAGGCCACAGGATGGTGTGGCAGTGAGCAGGCCACTAGCATCTCTGAGCCCCAGATGTACCTATGGGCAGTGGAGGTGTTGCCACCTCCTTGTGTGGCTCTAGGACTCAGTGACATATATGCATGGAGACAGCTGTGGACCATGGAGTACTCTAAAAGTGTTTTGTGAGATTCACACACACAGCAGTAAATGAAATCTGTACACACAGAGAGAAAGGAGAGATGACCATGTGTTGGTGAAGTGGCTGCAGAGTAGGGTAGTGGCATAACGTGGAGGCAGAAATATTTGTACCTTGCACTGCCACCAACTGACCAGGTGACTGTCAAGACAATGTGTCCTCCCTGCCTTAGTTTCCCGTCTGGAGTCAAGGGTTGTATTAAAGGCTGGAATGTTCCAGCACAAACATTCTCTGATCCTGCATTCTTCTTTTAAAAAGAGGGCACAGCCCAGGATTACAAATAAAGTGGCATATATTAATTTACTTTTCATCTGCCTTTGAAATAGCCCTTGAGAAAGAATCCTAACCCGTGTAAGGGCTGCAAGAAGCAAGCAGTTCTCTACCTGACACCATTCCAAGACAGGATGTATGAGCTTCCCTGCCCTGCCTTTCTGGAGAAACAGGGAGTCATATTTGTCCTGACTGTTTACAACCTGGTCACCTCAAGGAGTTAAGCAGAGACTGTAGTCTGTCCACAGAATCAGTTTGGATAACAAAACTTGCTCCAAGATGTGTCTTGGTCACACACACTCTCCCCCTCCCCCGGAGATGCCACTGTTTGGATAGCCCCAGTGCTGATGGCCACCTCCTGCCCCATGGTGCTGACTGCCACCCCCAAGGCACACAGGTGGACGCGCCTTCCCTAGCCTGGCACCACTCCCTCATAGCGAGAGTTCTGGTATGTGTGTTTTTCATGTGTGCACGTGTTCATTTTCTGGGGTGGAGATTCCTCATGGGTGAATTCTTCACAAGTTCTGAGGTCTTGTTTCCTGTAGACAAACAATCTTCTGATGCTCTTATTGCAAGCTCAATATTTTCTTTCTTGTTACCTTTTAAAAAGAATCAAGGCACCCACAGACCCTCTAGCTGGACACTTGAATAAACCAACTTCAACTGGGGTAAATGAGACAAGTCTCCTTCATATGGAATGGCCAAGGACACACATGGGTATGCATATGTGCTTTTATTCCTACGGGTATGGGGCAGCCTTTGGCTCCTGCTTGGGGCCCCGACACTGTGGCCTCACTGGCTCTCTGAGCTCTGCTTCTGAGTATGGTCCGTCACTTCTGTTTGGAAAGAGGAGATTTTCTTGAGAAATTCTAAGTATCCACTCCCTGTCCCCACAGCTCCCAGAGAAACCTGACACCAGAGTCCAGTGTTGCTGGTGTGTGGGGAGTGTCATTGCAGGTGCTATGTGGACACGCATGTCCCACAGCAGATAGTCTTGCCTACTTCTCTCCCTTAAAGGTGTCTGCAGGTCACTCCTCATGGGTCAGTAATGCCAAGAAGGCCATCCAGAAGGAGCTGCCACACTGAATCCCTGTTCAGAATCTAGCCGAACAGCATGCACCCAGGTCTGTGTGGTGCCTTGCCCAGCGTTTTGATGCTGTGGTGCTGGGGACGGGCACAGGAGATGTAGCAGGGGCAGGAGGGTGCATGGGTGGAGGTTGTCAGCATGGTCCTGGACAAAGGACAAATGGAGTTGCTGGTTGAGTCAGGTGGCTATGGTCCCCCAGAGCCTACCAGAGGACTCGGGGTGTGGCAGGCGGGGCATGTCCTCTCTCCTCCCCTCACAGGCAGCTCATTGGAGGCTGTCCCTGTGATGCTCCGGTACTGCCCAGGGACCCATGTCCTGCCAGTCCCCACTGTCACTCAAAGAGCTTTGAGGTGCCTGTTGGATGGCAGGGGCTTGATGAAGACAGAGTCTCCGCCTCCCCACATTCGAGCTGTAGGGGACTGGGGCTGTGTTATCTCTTCTGGGATAGTATCTAAAGCAGCAAAATTGGCCTGTATGACAGCACAGCCTGAGAATGTGCAGCAGGTGGGATAGGCACTAACTGCCCTGCCTGCATTGCTGAGGGGTGTACACCACATGCCTGTCTACACACCACACTCCTGTCTGAACACCACACACCTGCACACCACATGCCTGCCTGCACACCACATGTTCATATGTGCACCACACACCTGGGCAAACACCACATGTCTGTCTGCACACCACACACCTATCTCTGCCAAGAGATAGGCACACCTGGGCTGCTGAGTGGCCCAGGATTTCATTGCTCCACAAAGTCAGAGTGTGGGGGTCAGAGCATCTCCTGGCCTGGGACTGATGACAACTTGTGCAGCAGGGAGGTCTTTGTGATGTGTTATGGAACTTTCCTGGTCAGCATTTTAAACAAAGGACAAACTGGCAGCTGCCAACCACACTGTGGGCCATCAGGGGCTGGGAGCAGCAGCTGACAGACAGAGGAACTGTCTCAGTCTGGGAGGGGGGGAACACCCACTGTCCATGGTGTGCAGCTCCCCAGGCAGAGCTTCCTGCCCCTGGGGGTAACTCCCAAGAACTCAGAATTGTGCCTGGCTGGAGATAGGCATTCCATCAACATCCAGTGAAAGTTGAATGAAATATTCGATTTAAATGTCTCAAGTCTATAAAAAGGGACAACTGTATTTGGCTCAGCAATAGTTCATTTGTCAATGTCAGCCTGAAATTAATGGTGAGACATGTCTTCAAAAGTGCTGAATGTCAGGCTGGGCAGACAGGCATGTGGTGTGCACATGGAGGGTGTGCCTACAGGGTGACATACACAGAGGGGTGTGGTGTGCAGGCAAGGAGGTGGTGTTCAGACAGATGTGTGATGTACGCACAGGCATGTGATGTGCACCCAGGTGTGTAGGGTACAGAAAAGCATGTGGAGTGCAGTCAGGTGTGTGATATACACACATGCATGTGGTACGTAGACAGGTGTGTGGTGTACAGAGTGCTGGGAGTGAGCTCTGAGCCCAGCATGGCATCACAGTCAGGAGACTGCTATGTCCATATTAGAGAGGCTGGGAGGACAGGAGGCTGCTTGCCCATGAAGGATTGGCTTGGAGGTGTTCTGGAAAGCTCCACAGAGAATCCAGGGGTGGGGAGGGGGTCACAGGGTCTGCATGGGCCAACTGTCTGGCAGTTAGGAAGCAGTGCAGCATCTGGATCAGGGTGGGAAGGCGAGGCCTAAGGATGTGGATGAAACTCAGCCAGCAGGGTCACCAGACAGGGGTGTGAGGCCTCCCCCAGCCTGGTCACATAGGGCCAACACCTGCTGCCCCAGTGAGGCCACTTCGAGGGTGTGGGGTGGCCTGCAGAGCCCTGGTCACTTTGGGCTAAGAGCACTTCTTTGGTGACACAGCCACAATGGGACTCCATGAGCTCAGCCTGCTCCCTGGAGCTGTGCAGAGATGCACCATCCAGAATAGGCGTTTACTTTTCTTCATCCCTAAGGAAATCTCAGAACATGGACGCATTGAACTATTAGTTCAATTACCTGAAGTTCTTTCTGTATTTTGAAGGATTTTGTCCAGAACTGATACTCTTTTACTTTGATCATTTTTTGAGTTCTTCTTCCCTGTGGGGAAACATATGTGCAATAGTCAAGTTTTGACAAATAATTAAGGCATGATACTTTGTGCTTTCAGCTTCAGAGAACTATCGACCCTGAAACAAAGTGGACAGTGGGGCTGTGCCCCTGGCCAAGAAGGCCTGGCAGGAGTCTGGTGTCTGCTCACTATCTCTGTGCCTTCTCTGTACACTCCTGGGAGATTCCTGCACACTCCTCTGTACACCATGTGCAGTGGTCATCCCCAGTCCCACTGTGGGCCAGGGACGCCTCATCATGTGAGATGCTGCCCTCTCACTTGGATACACTTTTCCCCCACAGGCCTGGCTCTGGCCACTGCACATCAGGGGGTGGGGGCTCACATCCAAGCAGCCTGGCCTGAGAGGCCCTCTGTCCTTCTCTCAGGGAGGGGACACTGTGCTCACCACACCTTGCATGGAGCACCCACCCCCTTTCTTTACTCTTCCTATTCTCAAAGCATGGGAAGACCTGCCTGTCATTAGTTTCCCCCAAACTCTATAGGAATACATCTTGGAACACTTAAGAAATAGTTTAGTTGAGCACATTTCTATTTCTTGAAGACACATATAGTAACTATTTATGATGGGTCTGTCTCAGTCTCTGACTTCTTGGAATACAAGGACCTTCTCTTTATTTATCTAGTACCTGGCAGGTGTTCAGTAGATATTATCAAAGAAGTGACTCTTCTGTTGGCATTAATATTAATAGGAAATCAATGAGTATGGAACAAATTTAAACATGTCCTATGGACTACTTAGAATTTAACAGATCCCAAAGTCTTAAACTGAACTTTAGGCACAGTCGATACTTTGGGAATGATGTTATGGACCACAGGACTTTTCAGATACCCTGGGAGTCACAGGTCATGCAGGGAGTTCTGGCAATAAGGAAGAGAAGATGTTTGTAGATCCATTATCCTCCATTGCTTCAAGTTTTAAAAATATTAGTATAAATTATTTTAAAGATCTCAGTTTATTTCTTAATAAATATGATGGGCCCATGGTATAATTTTTAAATTTTAGAAAAATTGAAAAATAAAGTTCTTTTAATAGTTGACCACCTCATTACCAATTTCTTCCTGTGGGCTACAGTTGTTATCTGTTTCTTGTATATCTTCCCAGGGATAATCTGTACCATGGAGATTGTTGCTAGCTTCATACTGACACTGAATATCTAAATCACACTTAATATTTTTAAAAATTTGGCACATAATTCAGATTAACTGATTTGTGAAAACAAATTCATCCATCAATTATAAAAATTATGCAATTATAAAGATTTTTGCCTTCAGTGTGTTTACTTGTGGAATATAATCTCTAGCCTCAGGAACCCCAGGGAACCTACATTATGGTCACATTTATATGGTCCCTGTATGTGTGGATTTATGTGTCTGTCAATGCACCTGATGAGGCTTGTGGGTAATTTTTAGTCTTCATTTATAGATAAGCCTTCCATGAAGCAAGGAAGCCTGCCTAAGGTCAAAGAAATAGTACATGGCTGAGCTGGGAAGGAGTCCAGGGGGCTCTGACCTCTGGCCTTTCTCTTTTCCCCAGAGTTGAGATCCAGAGTTCCAGGATTCTCGATAGAACTTGGTAAGTAAATGTCCAGGTTTTGAACTTTATGTCTGGAAAGGCTGGAGTAACAAGAACCAGACTTATCTTCCAATTTAATTAAAAAACAAGAAAAGAATATATGATACATGATTTTTCATACATTAGACAATAGGCAGCAAAATTCAATGATCCTTGTGAATTGGAAAACAACTGAGCAAACCCTTAGTTTTGAAATGATGCAGTGACAAAGGCTTAAGGAACTCAACAGTCAGTCCCCTTTGAATTCCTGGAAGATCCTCTGCAGAATGATGGGTGACAAACCAAGCTCATTCGCAGACTGGAGTTTATACCTAATTCTTCAATGCCCAAACACTGATGAACATTCACAAACATCAAGAACGTTTGGAAAATATGACTTCACCAAACAGACTAAATAATGCACCAATAACCAACTTCAGAGAAAGGAAGATGTGTAACCTCTTGGACAGTGAATTTTATAGAAAAATATAGCTGGCTGAGGAAGCTCAGTGAACTTCAATAAAACACAGGAAATCAATTCAGAAATTTATCAGAGAAATTTACCAAAAGATTGAAATAATAATAAAATTCCCTCCAAAAATTCTAGAGCTGAAAAATACACTTGATGAACTGAAAAATGCAGCCAGATATATAAAGCAAATATTAATAGATATAAAGAGAGAAATAGAATGTAGAATATTAATAGTAAATGCACAGTTTCTCAATATCAGAATGCATCAAACAGAAGAAAGAATCAGTAAGTAAGCTTGAAGACAGATTATTTGAAAATACACAGTCAGAGAAGAAAAAAGAATAAAAAAGAATGAAGAACATGTACATGATCAAAAAAAATTCCTGAAAAGGGTAAATGTAAGAGTCATAGACCTTAGAGAGTGAGTAGAGCAAAAGATAAGGCTAGAAAGTTTATTCAAGGAAAAAATAGAGAATAAAAGGAATATCTAGGCATAAGAATGTTAAAGATCACCAAACAGATTCAATTCATTTAAGATTACCCAAGGTGTCTAATAATCAAACTCTCAAACATCAAGGATAAAAACATACTCCTAAAAGCAGAAAGAGAAAAGAAGAAAATGACATCTAAAGCATTTCTGACACATCTGGCAGTAGACTTCTCAGTGGAAATTTACAGGCAGAGGAGAATGGGATGACATAGTCAAAGTGCTGAAGGAAGAAAAAAGCCCTCTAACCAAGAATACTGCACTCAGCAAAGATATTCCTCAAATCTGAAAGAAAAATTATGACTTTCCCAGAAAAACAAAAGCAGTGGGAATTCATCACCCCAGACCTATATTACAAGAAATACTAAAGAAGATTTTTTTAGTCTGAAAGAATAGGATGTTAATGTGTAATACAAAATCATCTGAAGGTATAAAACTTACTGGTAAAGTAAATAAATACATAGACAAATTTAGAATACTCTAATATTGCAATTGTGGTGTACAAACCACTCATAACTTTAACATAAATAGAAAAGACAAATGTACCAAAATAATAATATCTCAAACAATTTTTAAGGATAGATGATATAAAAAAGATTTAAATTGACTTAAAAATGCAAAATGTGGGAGGGAAAGAGTTAAAGGTTCGGGATTTTTTAAAGTATTTTTCTCTGCTTATTTTTCTTTTCTTTGTGATCAAAGTTAAGTTGTTAGCAGCTTAAAATAACTTAAAATTTTAAGATTTTTTATTTAAGCTTCCCAGTAACCATGAAGAAAAAGCTTATAATAAATATGCCAAAAATAAAAAGTAAGGAATTATGACATATTAGTAGAGAAAATTACTTAATTACAAAGGACAATAGTGAGAAAGGAAACAAAGAGTAATAAAACAACCAGAAAAAAGATAACAAAATCATACAATAACATGTCTTTACCTATGAAAATGTAAAGTGACTAAAATTTTCAATCAAAAGATATAGAGCATCTGAATAGATAAAAAAATAAAGCCCCACCTATATTCTGCTTACAAGAAATTCACTTACCTACAAAGACACATATAGAAAGTAAAGAGATGTAAAAAAGGTATCCCACACAAATGGGAATGAGAAAAGAACAGAAATAGCTATACTTATGCCAGATAAGATAAACTTCAAGTCAAAAAATTTAAAAAGAGCCAAAGAAGGTCACTATATCAGGATACAAGAGTCAATTCAGCAAGTGTATATAACAATTATAAGAAAACACACAACCAATATTGGAACAGCCAAATATATATAGCAAATATTAAAGGATCTAAAGAGAGAAATAGACTGTAGTACATTAATAGTAGGGGACTTCAGCACTCATCCAGGCAGAAAATAAATAAAGGAAGATTGGAGTTAAACTATCTTCTAAACCAAATAAACCCAACTGACATTTACAGAATATTTCATCCAACTGACGTAGAAAACACTTTCTTCTCATCAGCACATGAAACATTCTCTAGGTAGGCCATGTGTGTTAGATCACAAAATAAGTCTCAAGAAATCAAAATCATACCAGCTATCTTTTCTGACCCCAGTGGAACAAAGCTAGAAATAAACAACAAGAGGAACTTTGAAAACTGTACAAATACACAAAACTTAACATGCTCCTGAACAATGAATGGATCAATGAAGACACTTTTAGTTAGATCAACTAAGAAAAAAAGAGAGAAGAGGAATATAACAATGAAAACAAATGAAATTTTAAAAATTATGGGAAGAAATAAAGACCTCTAGACAAATACATTTGAAATCCTAAAAGAAATGAATAATTTTCTAGGAAAATATTGACAGCCAAAATAGACCCCATTTGATTAAGAAATATAGATGAATCATTTTCCCTAGAAGAAATAAAGTTATAAGGAATTACCCCAGGAAAAAAAGCACCTGGATGAGGGGATTTCACAGGGCATTTCTAATAAATCTTGAAAGAATAAATGTTTCCAGTGCTCTATACATTTTCATAGAGGATCAAAACAGAAGGAAACATTTTTTAAATTCATTTTTATAAATCAGGAATAACAAAGATATTTCCACATAATAAAGACAGTAAAACAAGCCCCAAAATCTATAGAGTAATTTAATTTGTGTATAAAATTCAAAAATATCAAATAAAATATTGCTGAGTAGAATCCAACACCATTTTAAGAAAATGAACAATATGACAAAGTGGTATTTATTTCAGAAATCCAAGGATGGTTCGGTATCAGAAAACCCATTAATATCAATACTATGTTAATATATCTTAAAAAGTGGGTCAGGCACAGTGGCTCATGCCTGTAATCCTAGCACTCAGAGAGGCTGAGGCAGGTGGATTACCTGAGCTCACCAGTTCTAGACTAGCCTGCACTAGAGCTAGCCCTCATCTAAAAATAGCTGGGCATTGTGGCGGGTACCTGTAGTTCCAGCTATTTGGGAGGCTGAGGCAAGAAAATTGCTTGAGCCCAAGAATTTGAGGTTACTGTGAACTATGATGCTGCAGCACTCTACCAAGGGTAGCAAAGTGAGACTCTGTCTCCCAGGGCCCCCCCAAAAAAAAAAAATATATATATATATATATATCTTAAAAAGTACAGTTATTTCCAAAGATGATAGAAAAGACCTTAACAAAATGTGAAAGAATTCTTGAATACTTTCTTTACATGCTGAAATATGTAAACCTCCGTACTAAAAAAAGAATCTTACTGCATACATACCAGATGCATGCTTACTAAGGTCAACAAGGCAAATGTTCCCACTAACTCTGCCACTATTAATCGTTTTCCTAGATCTATTAGCCAGTGCAATTAGGCAAGAGAAAGTAATGAGAGCATAAAAATTGGTGAAGAAGAAGAAAACAATTTCTACTTAATAGATGATAATATAGTGTATCTGGAAAACCCTAGATACTCAGTGATAAAACTAACTCAATTAATAAAAGAATTCATTAAGAAGCAGAAAATAATCAACCTGCAGAAATCAATAGCATTTATACATAAAAATAATAAGCCTTTTGGCCAAGTTCAAGGATATGTATACAAAGCACACATAGATAGAGAAAATCTAATTTGTATTAGTAACAAAGGAGATTGAATACTTAATAAACTTACCATGACGGTATAAGGCCTAAATAAGAATATTTTTAAATACTCCCGAAAGATAGGAAATAAGAAGGAACAAATGGAAAAACTCAACATCATAAAGATGTCAGTTCTTTCCTAAATTATTTACTCATAAAAAAATTAATTATATGTAATACAATCCCAATAAAAATGCCAAGTTTAAAGAAAAAGAAATTCCACACATTACTAAAAAATACAAAAATAATCAGGAGAATACTGCAAAAGAAAAATTAAAAAAGGGAACTACCAAGGGAGAAATCTATCCCAGAGGTTAAAATATACTTTAAACGAAACAATTTGATGCAGACACCTTAACAAATAAATAGAACAGAGAAATATGATTCACGCATGAAAAGACATTCATGCATATGGAAATTTAGTATGAAACATAATAAATGTGGCTTTGCAAATCATGGGGGCAAAGATAGACATGTTAATGAAGATCTCTGAATAACTGGGTGGCCATTTGTAAAAAGGCAAAACTAGAAACAGATTACACCATACCCAGCGATAAATCCCAAATGAATGAGAGATCTAATGTGACAGACGAAGACATTCCACACACTACTAAATAGAAATCCTAGAGGTAAACATGAAAAATGCCTCTTCAGCCTCAGTGTAGTGCAAGATTTTCTAGCTATAGCATAAAAGCTAAATGCCAGAAGATTCATAATTTTTTTTTGTTGTTGAGACAGAATCTCAAGCTGTCACCCTGGGTATAGTGCTGTGGCATCACAGCTCACAACAACCCCCCAACTCTTGGGCTTAACCTATTCTCTTGCCTCAGCCTCCCAAATAGCTGGAACTACAGGCGCCCACAACACCCAGCTATTTTTTTTGTTGTTGTAGTTGTCATAGTTGTTTGGCAGGCCAGGGATGGATTCAAACCTGCCAGCTCCGGTGTATGTGGCTGGCACCCTAACCACTGGGCTACAGGCGCTGAACCAAGATTGGTAATTTTGACTACACAAAAATTGAAATTTCTGCATGAAAAATTATAAACAGTTAAAATCCAACTGGAAAACTTGAAAATAAATATTTTCATATACATACATCTCAAAGTTCTAATATTCTTAAAATACAGAGAACTCTTAGATGTAGAGGATAAAACATTAAAAATGTAGTAGAAAGTGAGAAATTGGCACAAACATAACATTGACAAAAGTGATATGTAATGGCCCTTAATCACATGAGATGTTTAAACTCACTAATAATTAGAGAGCTATGAATAAAAACAAGCCCAAAACACCAGTCCTCACCATAAGATGGGAAAAAAATTTTAAAGTACAGCCTATGTTTGGGGAGCCTGTTGGGAGCTGGTCCTCTCAGCCTCCCTGGCCTCTCTCTCTCCAGGGATGTCCCCACCTTGGGCAGGGGATGACCATGTGACACTCACCTTTACTGGAAGTTGTCCCCTCATTGCCCACAGATGACTGTGAGCCTTTGTATTTCTTAGAAACACTGGCCTTGAGATTCTCTTTAGTGCTGGCTTCTTTAATGGAGAACATGGAAAAAATGGGGGAAAATTTCCTTTACACGCAAATAAACATTTGGATCATTTAGAAACAAATGTTAAACTGAAATGCTACCCTTTCCAAATTTCATTTGAAAGGTCAACTTGCAAACATGGAATCAGACCTCATCTGACCGTTTGAGCCGTGCCAGTGCTGCCTGGGAAGTATCAGGCTGCTCATGTCTCTGTTTTTCATGTTACCTGGCTGAGGTACTTTCCCAAAGTCCCCATTTGTTCCCTTGTCCTCTTGCCTTTTCCCCAAGCCACTTAATCCTAAGAATTCACCAGATACAATTTTCCCACATGTGGCCCAGCACTGTGCCACTCTGGATGACCTGCACTTAGAACATTTGTCCAGGGAAGCATAAGAGGGGCCTGAACCCCTGCAGATTCCATTCCTCCAGTGGCCCCAGTGTTTCACCACCCATAGGAAATGGGAGGTGTCAGGAGCCTAGCTGGATACTAACAGACAACTAAATATTAAATGAAGGTGGGGCATCTCTGTCTTAAAGCAGGACTTCAGTTAATGCACTGTAACCAGACAGTTTTCATAGTGAGTTGGACAATTCAGAGGTATTAGAAATATAAGATTTAAGTAATACTGTATTCTTGTTTAAGCCTGGAAATATCTAGTTCAATCCTTCCAGATGCCAGAGGCTGCTCACTGGGAGGGCTGTTCAGGGAATGGAGTGAAATGAAGATTCTCAGGGCCCCCACTGTGTCTAATAAGATTCCCTCCCTGTGCCTGAAACACAGTCAGGGTCTGGAGCCATGACCCAGGCCTGCGTGTAGGGCACACCACAGATGTCCCACATGTGTGTCCTGGGTAGTATGGACACACCCTTTCACCCTGTGGGGCTCAAGATTCTCACCCTCTGAGCTTTTGCACATGGTTTATCCAGCAAACATATCTTTGAAGGAGGCCTTCTTCACTCCTGGGAGATGCCTGGCTTTCTGTCTCTCCCTGGGGGTGAAGTGACTTAGCTGAAGCAACCTGCAGCTCCTCCTCTCCCTCTGGGTGTCTGCCATGCAAGACAGCACTCGGCTGTGCCTCTCTGGGGGTGGTTTCCAAGGGGGCCCATGGAGGTCGGGATCCCTCAGCTTGATAGAGACCCAGGAACCTGTCTAACTCAGGGGAAGCAACTGTGTTCTCCCCAATGTGCAAAATCTTCCCATCTGCATCAGTCTCACTTCTGCCTCCCAGTACATCTGACTTAGGCAGGGGTAATTCCCAGGTTCCATTTACCATTATTGAAAATTTTGTTTTTATTGCCAGAAGAGAAACGTAGACTATCTAATAATTTGTGGTAATTCTCAGCACTGGCAGATTGAGAATTAGTATCAACACCAGCATCTTCAGTGAAGAACATGAAAAAAAAAGAGAGAAAAGTTTTCTTGATTACACACTTGTGAACATTTTTGGACCATATTTTATTATACAATGTTGAGTTGGAATGCTAATATAGTTTCCAAATTTTGTTTGAAAATGTGTGTTGGAAAGGGAATCTGTAAAAAGAGTCAGGCCCCATCTGAATGCCTGAACCCAGCAGTCTGGGCCTCAGCAGATGTTGGGGGAGCTAATCTCAGGAATTGAAATTTACATCTGGATGTAAAATCTCAAGAAAATGCTGGCCTTCCTGCTGCTAAACGCATTTCCATTCACTGCTTGGAGATTTCTGATATTTAGTTCTCTAGGGTTTCATGAAATTATAGGGTTAAAAAAGAAAATACTCACTTTTATCCTCGGCCAGCTTTTCTGCCATTGTTGACACTATGCTTGTTGTCTCAGCCAATGCCGACTTATTTGGGTCCAAAATCTCTTGGACAAGAATTTCATCTTGGGAAAAGCATACAAGCTAACATTAGAACCAGCAGGGCAGCATGGACATCTTTGCTTCGTGCACCTAAGCTGGTTTGTGAACCTGGCAGACAGAAAATTCCAGGGGCCCAGTGGATTTAGGACTTGACTTTCTGAAGAACCTGTCTGGGGCAGGCACGCTGCTACCTCCCTGAACACGTGCAGAGGAACCAAGACTGTGCAGATGTCCTGGACAGTGAGTGTGGCCCCCTGAGATGCAACACAGGACACCTGGCCCCAGATGTGGCCATAATCCTCCACCCTGCCCTGTGATCACCTGTCTAGTCTCTGAGACTCTCCCAAGCTGTTCTCCATGTATGAATGAGCATCTCTCCTGATTTTTATGTAAACATGGCTTTCTTTTCTCTTGCTTCATGAGCTTAAAACTTCCAGGGCTCATATGGTGCAAGTTTCTTGGGGCCCTCCTCTGTCCCAGATACTGCAAAGGTGCTAGGAATCAAGGACAACCTGGCCTCAGCCCCTGGTGTCTGTCCATTCCAGCCAGCCATTTATGGGAGCTCAGAAACTGCAGCTGTGATTGTGCATGGCATTGGGGTAAGGGGTGCACACTGAGGGCAGACCCAGACCACAGGGCAGGTAGAGGGCAGGACCTGGGCTGACAGCACAACCAAGAGGCTCCTCCTGGGGCTCTGCCTGAACCATTTGACAGAGCCCTGCTCCAGTGACCCATGACTTTGCTGGGGTCCCTCTTGTCCAGGGGTGGTCTATCTCTGCAATTTGCCCTCTCTAACTGAACTCATCATAGCTAAACTGGTTCATGGGAATCAACCTGCTCCCTATAAAAATCTAGGAGTGGCCTCCTAGAGACACCAACTCCATCCTGGAAAGTCCTAGAAAATAGGTGAATAACAGCCAAGCTGCAGCAGGACATGCTCCGGCTCACAGGTCAATAGCCATCATTGGGCCAGACAGGCAGGGAGCTGGCCAACTTCCCGCCATCAGAGCTGGGTGGGGGGGCCACCCCCAAGGAGGCACCTAAGGCCACGGGATGCTGTTGAGTGTCAACCTGCCTCCTGAGTTTGGTGAGATTGTGGCTTGAGAAACTCTCAGGCAGAGATGACACCTGACCAGGCGAGCAGGGCAGGAGCTCTGTCTGCAGACCATGTCTAATTTCTTAGATTTACATTCTCTTTCTTGAGAGAAGAGAGGCTGAAATAAAGGAAGACACTGGGTAGACCACCCATAAAAATGACCTACCCACAGCCCGCCATGGTGCTCACTCAGGCTGCAGGAAGCCATAACCCTTTGGTGATGCTCTGGACACCCAGCAGCAGCTCCAGCATAGCTGTGCCACAGCATCCCTAATTTTTGTCCCTTCTTCTGATTCAGAATTGATCAGAAAAGCCAAATCAGTCATCCAGACAAAGACATTTCCTGAGGCTCTGGTGCTTCAGACTTGGAAACGGGGCAGAGGCAGCTTCCTCACTGGAGCTCCAGAAAAGGGGTCCCTGTTTCTAAGCAGCACTTGTGTCCTACCAGGAAACCCCTGTCTGTGGTTCCTCAGCCTAAACGGCCTCAGCAACCACAAATCCAGGGCTCATCTGTCACAGGTGGCTGAGATGGAGAGGCTGGGAGGTGGGCACCATGTGAGCTGGGCAGGGCTATGCTCTGAGACCCAGCTCTCAGTGTTGAGGACTCTCTGGACCTCAGTTTCCACAAATACAAAGTAAGGGGTTGGACCACAGCTGTAGGCCCCATCCACAGGGCAGCTCTGGCCACATGGGTACATGCAGAGTGTGCCTGGTTCAAAGGAAAATGTCCAGGAATGGCAAACTACACATGGATTTTGAAAATTCAGTGAAAAAAAGACTGAAGATATTAATAATTTTATAGTGATTACATCTTGAAATAATCACACTAAATATGTCATGAAATTTACTTTCATCTGTTTCTATTTAACATGGCTACTAGGAAACTGGAAGCTGCATCTGTGACTTGTGTGATGTCTGTTGGGCAGCCCTGGGCTGGGGCAGTGTCCTCAGTGGCCCTTCCACTCCCCCTGGGCCCCCTGGGGAGGTGCAGATGTTCCAGGCCCCACCAGAGCAGCAGAACCCCTGTCCTTATAGGGGGCCATTGTGTTTGTGGTTTCTACACCCTAGGGGGCCTGTCTCAAGGGTACAAGAGATCCTGGTCTCCAGCTTAATGCAGATTCCAATGAGGGAAGACATTTCTAGTGGCTTCTGTGTGGCACACATCCTGCTGACCCACAGAGCAGACTTCACCCACTTTGAGATCCAGGCTTCCAGAGGCCTTTCAGGTCTCATGGTTTAAAATCCTCTTTCCTAATATCTTGGGAGTTTGACTCTCAGCTGTGGGTGCTAACACTAAGACTGTGGAAATATGATTCTAGCCTCAAACCTAAGCAGCCCCTCTACCACCTGCCACTTGTAGCAAGGTATGTGGGTCATTACAAAAGTTTTGCAATATGAAAGTTAAGAAATGTAAAATCCACGTGGAGGGAATCAAATGAAGTCCTCTAGGAACACAGATAAGCTGATCAAGTTGGAACTTATATGAGTGAATCAGAAAGGACACTGCTGTTGACTGTGTTTCTTGAAAGTGAAATCATGGACCATAACACAGTCTGTCTCAAAACTTTGGTAGTGATCCCCATATTTAGGAAATGCCCACTGACAGCCCCCCACCCCCTTGCAACCAGAGGTGGACATGATGCTGTGAGGAGCTTCCTTACCAAACAGTCCAGGTATATCCTGATTTGTCGAACTCAATAGCATGTCAGTAGTTGGACCTGAAAGGGAGATAAACACCTACGCTTTAGTACTGCTGGTTGAGTTTGAACTTACTCATTTTTACATGAGTATGGTTTTGCAGGATGCCCGCCAGTAAGGACTGAACTCTGACATTTTCTCTCAAAGGTCCAAATTTCGTTCTAAGAGACCTGGGAGTCAGGTCTCCCAAATCATAAAATCTTGTTAAACTGTCTTTTTATTAACTGGAATAATGTGGCTTATTTTCCAACCTGACTGAGCAGCCTCCCTTGAGAGAGAGCAGGCCCCCAGTGGAACCACGCTTACTTTCTGCTTTCCACAAGTCTTCAGCTCAGCTCTTTCAACAAGTTGCCAATGGAAGAATTCCTAAAACCCACTCAAGACTTGCAAGACCCTGTTTAAGATGTCCAGCCTTTTCCGGCCAAACTAACGTGTTGACTGATAGTTTTGTCTGCAATTCTCATCTCCTCAAATATACAAAATTCACCTCAACTCAACCACCTTGGGTACACTTTCTCAGGACTTCTTGAGAGTGTTCCTTAGGCCAGGATCATTCATACTGGCTCAAATTAAACCTCATAAATATTTCAGCAGGATTCATTTTTCCATCATCACCAGCCTATTCTGGGGAGGAAGGCTTGGCTGGGTCCCAGTGTATCCTGTGAGACGGCCACAGGCAGCTCTCTGGGACCTGGGTTTCTCATCTGGAACGTGGGGAGGGCACCTACCTATGGCTAGTGAGGAGTGCACTATCTTCCCAGTGCATCTGAGCTGAAATTTGCCCTCTTGGTCCCTGAGTGCAGAGACCATATCCCAGTTCCAAAGGTGACTGGGCTCATTCAACTGCTCTGAGTGAGCCAAGCAGAAAGGGTGGCTCACTCCCTTTTGTAAAAAACATTTTTACCTCCTTTATGTACAGTTCCTACAATAAATGTATCTGGAAGGTTAGAGAGTCATGACATGAAATGCCCTCTCACTTCATGGTTCCATTCTGGGAGGCCGGAAGACTCAAAGAGCCTCTCACCCAATTTCTCCTCTGTAGCAAGCAAGGCGATGTGGATGTCAGTGTGGCCCCATCTGTAGATAAGCAGTGGAATCTTCCAGGTGACCTGAAAGTCTGAATGTCAGGTGTCTTCAGGATCTATGGGCTTCTGACCTGTGGCTTGCCTACCTTTCTGCACGGAGTGATGAGGACACTCCATGGTTCTGAGTGCCGCTTCTCTTCTGTGGCACTCACCACAAGGCTCCTTCCTCCTGCCACTCGTGGCTGTTCCTCCTTAGAGGTGAGGCTTCTCAGTGTCCTGGTATGTTTCTTTGGCTTTGGTCATGGTTAAGGTCAGCCTTGTCCCTCTTTCCCCAGGTCAAGGCTATGCAGGGCAACCACACCTTCCCCTCCTGAGCTGCAGAGCTCTGGGTAGTATCTGCAGGAATCTGAAGTTTCTACACTAAACCAGTGAAAAAGCTGATTTCTGAATAGTCTTCATGATAGACAATCTGCATACCAATTGGCTCATCTGCACACTTGTGCTTAGAACAATGCCAGGAAATATTTAGAAAGGTCTATGCCGGTGATGACAATTACTTCTGATGTGCTGACCTTCAGAAAATGAAACAAACAAAAAGTACAGTTCTCTTTGGAGGAGACATTAATGATCATTAGGAATGGGCATAGCTGCGTCACACAAGCACTTTGTTAAAAATTTTGTGCTTGTCCGTGATTATAATGGAAGTATTATGCTCATCAGCCAGTCAGCATGTGCAGTGAGGCAGGAAGGCTCCACGCGGCAGCCTCTGAGAGTGCAGTCCAGGCTGCTGCTTTGCTGCGTACTCCCTGTCCCCCTCTCACTGGCTTCCTCTCAGCTTTAAGTAGCAGGTGGGTGGATGCACCTTGCTCTTGGGAAAGGTCTGAGCTCTCCAGGTGACAATTATGACCTCCCTGCCTCACTTGGGAACTGGGGTAGCAGTATTCTGTCAGGACCTTGAGTTCTGGTCTCTGGTTTCTGCTACAGAGGGAAGGTGAAGGGAGCAGGTGGTTGAGCCAGCCACCTCATGGGGAGATGAGGGCCAGGTAGCCTGCCCACTCTGTGCATCTGCTGCCCTCTCTAGGAGCTGCACAACCATCCTTGTCCCTCAATCAATGGTCAGAACAAAAGGAACTGGTGCCAAGTTCACTAGTTCCCTGGTTGGATCCTGAGTCAACTTCCCAAGACCAGGGAAGATGCTCATCAGACCTTTAACTGCAACCATTTTGTATTTTGTGATTGTCAATTACCGTTTTCCTCTAGTGCTTTCTTGAAAGCTTTTGTAGTCACCTAAACTCCCAAACTTCTTCACCTTCAAGAAGATACCTGGATGTGATGCTGGCCAGTGTTCTGGAATGCAGGTGTCTGATAATGTAAGATTACACCACTTCTCTGAGGAAGTTTCTATAACTGCCAGAAAGAAACTGGTAGACTTAGGAAACTGCTGCCCAAAGTCAAGTGCAACAGGAGTTAATTACATGGATTGAAAGATCTGATGGGGAAGGTCATAATTTACGGGAGTTTTTGTTTATAACTTTGTTAGTTGTTTCATATTTTGTCTTCCAAATTTGAAGAACTCTTCTCTTTTTCCCTAGAAGTGTGTATAACTTACAGCAATTTGGTAATTCAATGAGATTCTCCTTGCAACAGGAAAAAATTGGAAACATTGGTTGCCTCACCAAGGCTTTGAGTGGAGTATATATTTGACAATGATACATAGAATCAAACATGGCCAGAGAGTTTACAGAGTGATGTTGGCTTGACAGAGCTGATGCATACAAAGCCCGCCTAGAAAATCCCTCCAGGGTGCCTGCACTACCGGTTAGCAAAGGTCATTCTGGGCAGGTCTGGGAACCTCGGCATTCTTCAAGATCCTTCAGAAGACAGGAATTAGCCCAGATCTTCAGGTACCACAAGTGAAGTCTGATGGTGAGTTCTCAGCTGGCTTCCAAGACACCAAAGGCTTTAAAAAGGCAAATCTGAGATCTCATATAAAGTTCCAGCAAAGCAAACTCAATGATCGGTTGCTGTTCTTGCTATACTTCCATTAATATTTTTTGCCTACACAAAAAAATTTATTTTGTAGACAAGAATTAACATTACTATGGCTACCTTTGATCAAAAAAAGAGTAAAATAGAGTGAAAGTTTGTATTTTAATAGAAAGCTATAGTGCATTCTTATGAGTTAAAATACCATTTTCTCTGTTTTTGTTTTTGTAACTTTCTGGTTACAAATGCTACTGCACCTCCGCTTTGCCATCCATCTGTAAAACAGGCTGGGTCCTCAAGCCTCTCATTTCTGCCAATGTCCAGCTACAACTCCCAAAACTGATAACTCCAATTTTTCTCTTTCCTCCTGACTTGGGACTGGCTGCAAGCCCTGGGAGCTGACCCTCCCTCCCAGGCTCTGCCTCGAGCATCTTCAGGACTGTGACTCTGACATTTGTACGGCCACTGAGGTCACCCCAGCACCAGACGGGAAACCATCAACTGCTGGTCGCTTCTTCAGACACCAGCTGGAGACACTTTGAGCCCAACGTCTCAGCTGATTGCCTTTCAGCTTCCTAAACTGAGGTTCTGACTACAAATTTTCATTTTTCCTTTCATGAAATTCCCTTCATTAAATTGCTACCTGCTTGTGCCATCCAGCAGCTGTCTTGCACTACAGGAGACATGGACTTTTATCATTCACAGGAGAAAATATGTCTTCTTTCCTTGAGCAGACACTCCTGCTCCTTGGCCTGCCCCCAGGCAGCACCTCTGAGCCTTCTCCAAGGAGGTCCTGGCCTCGGGCTCCGCCGTGGTCACTTTCTCCAGTTTTAACACGAATACTGCTGAGTCAGTTTAGCAAAAGCCCCACCCTCAGCCTGACCACCCTGGCCATCCAATCAAATTCCTCCTCCCGCCCTCTGACCACCTTTCCATCCTGACCTGCCTGCAGTGGGATTCCTTGTCAGCTGGCAGGCGATCTCCCCACAGACCCTGCCTCCCCAACCCTTGTTTGCAGAGCTGAGTGACTCTCCCTACCTCACAACTCTCACAACTCCATGGCAGTTGCCCCTGTGAATTATGCCAGCGGTTGTCAACCTGTGGGTTGTGATCCACAGGAACTGTATTTTTCCCCCTCACAGGAACTGTATTAAAGGGCCACGGCATTAGGAAGGTGGAGAACAACTAGACTATGCCTTGCCACCTTTAACAAGGT
Source organism: Galagoides demidoff (assembly GCA_963574575.1). Lineage (NCBI taxonomy): Eukaryota > Metazoa > Chordata > Mammalia > Primates > Galagidae > Galagoides > Galagoides demidoff. The sequence continues at coordinate 4,571 of CAUYQV010016610.1, read as the reverse complement.
CACAAATACTTTATCTTCAATTGGTATTAACTGCTATGAAGAACTTTGCTAACTTTGTTAGCATAATAATGTTATTCCAGGTGTGTAAAAACTATGGCTTTATCACGAGAAAACATTTTACATGGAATAGTGAGACATCTGGGACAGCGCTAAAATGGTCCCCAAATGACAACTCCTGTGTGGGCACACACACGTGTATGTGCAGACAAGACAAGCTGGCAAAATACACAAAACAGGTGAAAGTCGGGATGGACACTTGGAGGGTCATGCCACTCATCCTCTATGAGTGAGTTTGAAGATTTCCATAATAAAAAGCTAAAATAAGTAAATGTGCAACTCTCCCATGGAGTTGCAGGCTTTACAAAGGCCTCAAAGATAGAAAACATTTCAGCTTCCTTGGTTCCCAAAAGAATAAATGGTACATTCTGATAGGTGAGGAGGAGAGGGACCTGGGAGGAGGTGGTGTCACCCACCGGATTCAGGCCCATGGTTTTCTGTCAATTTCTGTCAATAATCTACCTGGGTCCCTACTGAGAAAGGGGCTTCAAGGGGATGGGAGGAAAGCCTGACTGCTTACCAGAGCATCTAGAGGGCCCATAAGAACATGGGTGTGAGGTCACCTAGGTCAACAGTTACCAACAGGAAAGGGCAGTGCTGCCTGGAGATTTAGGGAGACCCATGAGGGACTTCTGGCCAGTCTCTGGCAGAGACAGTGTCCACCCCCTCAGGCCTCTGCCTCTGTCTCATGTCTCCCTCAGGAGAGGCACCCATATCCAGCTCTGTTTGGAGGTGCTCTAAACTATCTCTTTGTCTTCCTAAGTAAGTAAAATCTCTTTGTTCCCTGAAACTTGTGTAGGTTGTCTTTACTTTCTGTCAACTCTGCCTGTGCCACTCCAGTTTTATTTTCAGTTTCTAGTCACTTTTGCTTTCCATTTCCGCCCAGCCTCAGTTGAACATTTTAGGTTGGCTGAGTGATCCAACCAGGTCAACTGGGTTTGGGGAACCAGGATCCCCAACCCCCAATAGCTACCTGAGGTTGTGCTCAGTGGCCTCAACATGGTCTCCTGCCAGCAACACAGCAGGAGGACAATGAGGGTCCCCGCTCCTCGGTTCACTGCCATGTTCCCTCAGCTGAAGGAAAGGGCCTTCTCCTCAAAGTCTCCAGCCTATCCTCCTTGGTCTCTAGGAGACTGTGGAATGTTAGGGGCCTGTGACATCACTAACAGGAAGTGAGCCGTGACCTGTCCTGGGGGTGAGGTCATGGCCAGAGTCCTGTGACACCATGACCAGGAAGTGAGCTGTGTCCTGCTCTGGGGATGGGGTCCAGTCCAGGCACCAGTGACATCATGACCTAAAGGTGAGGCATGTCCTACCCTGGGCAGGGGTGGAGGGGGTGGGGTTGTGGCCACAGGTTTCCTGCATTGTGTCTCTCAGTCCAGGAAGTTCCAGGGTCATGAAAAACAAGGGACTGATGGCCCCAGGGTGCAGCCTGTCATCTTTGGCTTCTCAGCATCAGCCCTTATCTCTCCCAGCTGTTGGACTCTGACCAGCAGGTAGACAATGTGTCTGTGACCCCTGTCACCCTCCCAGCTCATGCTCCCTGAGTTCCTGGAGTTTCCCCCTTGGCACCCCTGAGAACCCCCTGAGGTGTCACTCTGGCAGCTCACCTGGGTCCCAGCCCATCCCCGGACAAATTCTTGTGTCCAGGGCTCAGAGCAGGGTGGCCAGTGCAGACTGGGCAGGGGGTAGGGTCCAGGGTGGAAAGTCCTCACACCATGGAGAACTATGTTCTAGAGGGACATGGAATGGGTCTTGGATGGGAGAGACCTAGTGAGGACCCTGGAGATGCTGGCCCACCTGCAACCTTTGTCTCTTTGATTTTTATTGTTGATGTGGAGACCTGAGAGCACATTTTTGTTTATGCTTCATCTTGATAGATGTAGGAGTAATTAGTCTACCTCAAGGGATAAGGAAAGTGGTTCAGATTTTTGGAGGGTGCACAAAGACACATTAAGCAGGGTGACATTGGCGGGAACCAAGATGAGTTCCAAGTCTCACCCTGAGTTAATCAGTGGCCTGAATGAGAGAGACCCAGGCTTAAAATCCAGGCTGTGTGATTCTAAGTGTGGTCCACATCCAGCAACAGCTGAAGAGACTAGATGCACCAGCAGCTCAGACACATCTGAGTGTGGAGCCTGGCCTGTTCTGTGGCAGCAGCTCCAGGAACAAGGTGAGGCTCTGCTGTGCTGGTCTGCGGGTTCCACTGAACACAGGCTGTGAACTTGGTGCCCAGGGCAGAGGGTGAGAAGCCTGACTAGAGTTTGGTCAAGGAGGAGTCTTTGTCAGGACACCACAAACTTGGTGACTTAGCACAATACATGTGTACTATTGCTCACTGTCCCATGGGTGGGCCGGTGGTTCTTCTGGCCTGGGCTTGCTCTCTGGGGGCTGGATGGTCTCCAGTGGCCTTGCTGAGATGATGTCCTGGAGTCTGGGATGACCAAAGTCACTCTCTGTGGCCACTTAGCCTCCATTGGGCCAGCCAGAGCAGGAAAGAGGGCATGTACACCCTGCCACAAAACCCTCCCTGTGTCACATTTGCCAAAGTCTCAGGGGCCCAAATCCAAGGGTAGACGACCAGGTTCAAGCATGGATGCATGGTGCCAGGCCAGCTTAGTTCACGGAGTTCTTCCACCTTAATTCAAAGATCTATTTAGCTGATTTGGAAGGAAGAGCCTGGGAAGGCTGTTATGTTTTTAATCAGTGATTTATGAGGTTCTAACTTGAAGCGGCTCTCACCAACTCTTGGGAGATTGGTGGTAAAATTTTTCTTCTTTATTTTTTGTTGTGTTTTAGCAAGAATTTTATACATCAGTCCCCTTTGCATTGTATTTTCATGCACCATTAAACCCAGAAGGAAATTTAACAAATTAATCTATTTATAACAGTTTCTTTGAATGAAGACTTCAATTAATTTACATACCTGCTGTGGCATTGTACACACTCCCAGCACTCTTCCCAGGGCTGAGTTTCAGGTGAGAGACTCTCTTAGTTATGTGTCAATAGAGATTGGCTCCCACAGCTGCCAAAGTAATAACTCTTTACAGCTCTTTTGAATAAGCAGGCTTTTCTTATTGTTTTAATTGTTGGAAGTCTAAAAATTCAGAAAAAATTAAAAGAAGGAAAATGCAATCATTTATTTCCATTGTATGGAAAATGAACACAGCATCTTAGAGAATCTACATTTTTTTTAAATTTTAGCAAAATCATTTTATCATTTTTATAAATAAGGTAATAATGCATACTCATAAGTAATTCAAGCAGTGGAAATATAAAAAGATAAAAATCTAGAAAAGACCCTGCTCCCCCATCAGCCATAACCATCATGACTATGAGATGGGTGTCATTGAGGACGACTCTGTTTCCATATGTGTGGGCACAGGTGGGCAGAGGTAGTGTGAGAATCACTCCTCGAAGGTGTGTGCAGACAGACAGGGATGGGGGTAGAAATTATGTATGCCATTCTCTTAATAAAAATAATTACATTTGCTTTACTTAGATTTAACAGAAGAAAACAGACCTGAAGCAATATTGAGGGAACTAGTGGGTGTCCCATGGGTATTTCCCCACCATAAGGGGTGTTGCTCAAAGTTGTCTCTGAAGAAAGGAACAGAAACTGAGGGAAACTTAGGGATTCAGTGTCAATGCATTTTAAAATGTACACTGTTTTGATTTCATGGAAGAATAGCCAACTTTGTGACCTGAGAGATGAGGGAACTTCACTCTCACATCTTTTAATTTCTTCCCCCTACTTCTTTTCGTATGTTACATTTTGATTCAAGAGTTTGGGTTTCATTGCTAAGTTTTCACTTCCCCCTAAGAAGAGCTCATGCAAACTATAATCTTGACCTAAGAAAAGCTCATGCAAACTATAATCCTTGGGGATTCAGACATGTTGACCTTATTCTCCAACAGTGAGAAGACAAGCTGTATTCTTTCCTTACGTTGAAATTAAGTAGCTTACTTAGGATTTACCTTGGTGTTTCTGTTTTCTGTTAAATTTCCCAAGAAGAAAGTATTTTCTTTCGACCTGAAGATTCAACCTTTATTCATTTCAGGCACTTATTTCTTGAAGTTTTTGGTGGGGGCTGGGTTTCAACCCACCACCTCTGGCATATGGGGCCAGCACCCTACTCCTTTGAGCCACAGGTGCTGTCCTCAGGCACTATTTTTTATCTTATATCTTTTTTCTTTTTGAAACAGAGTCTCACTTTGTTGCTCTCTGTAGAATGCAATAGCATCAGAATTCACAGCAACCTCAAACTCTTGGGCTCAAGTGATTCGCTTGTCTCAGCATCCCAAGTACCTGGGACTATAGGCATCTGCCACAATGTCCAGCTATTTATTTAATTTTTTAATTTATTATTATTATTTTTTTATTAATTGATAGCTGTATACATTAATGCAAACATGGGGTACATTGTACTGTTTTCACATACAATTTGAAATACTTTCATCAAGCTGGTTAACATAAATTTCATGTCATTTGCTTAGTCATTGTATCAAAACAT
>CAUYQV010016609.1:0-10556 GCA_963574575.1 Galagoides demidoff | reverse complement strand
AAAAAATGGCCAGGCGTTGTGGTGGGCGCCTGTGGTCCCAGCTACTTGGGAGGCTGAGGCAGGAGACTCGCTTGAGCTCAGGAGTTGGAGGTTGCTATGAGCTGTGATGCCATGGCACTCTACCCAGGTGGATAGCTTGAGGCTCCGTCTCAAAAAAAAAAAAAAATACACGAGCTGATAGGTATGTGATTATAATTTGCTTGACTATAGTAATCACTTCACTATGAGAGAAGCACATATTGCACACTTCAAATATATACACTAAAAAATTTTAAATTCAAATACATCACATATACAGAACTGTACAGATTATAAACAGAAGGTTTGATCAAATATCAAAGAGCACACCTGTATAAATTCCAACCAGACCAAGAAACAGAAAAATAGCAAAACTCCAAGCCTCTCTTATACCTCCTCTGTATCCTCACTGTTCCCACACATAACCCCCTTCTGACGTTTAATATAGTAGATTAATTTTTATTTATTTATTTATTTATTTATTTATTTATTTATTTATTTATTTTAGAGACAGGGTCTCACTTTGTCACCCTTGGTAGAGTGCTGTACCATCACAGCTCACAGCAACCTCTAGCTCTTGGGCTTAGGCAATTCTCTTGCCTCAGTCTCTGGAGTAGCTGAGACTACAGGTGCCTGCCACACTGCCCAGTTATTTTGTTGCAGTTTGGCAGGGGCCAGGTTTGAACCTGCTACCCTTGGCATATGGGCCTGGTGCCTTACTCACTGAGCCACAGGTGCAGCCCTAATTTTTATTTTTTAGATTTTTTTTTTTTTTTTGAGACAGAGCCTCAAGCTATCCCCTTGGGCAGAGTGCCATGGCATCACAGCTCACAGCAACCTCCAGCTCCTGCCTCCGCCTCCCAAGTAGCTGGGACCACAGGCACCCACCACAATGCCTGGCTATTTTTTAGTTGCAGCCATCATTGTTGTTTGGCAGGCCTGGGCTGGATTCAAACCCACCACCTTAGGTGTATGTGGCTGGCACCTTAGCCACTTGAGCCACAGGCACTGTGCCCCTAATTTTCATTTTTAAAAAGCTGTATATAAATGTATCATACAGTCAATATTCATTTGTGTCTGATTTCTTTCACTTGATATTATCTTCCTGAAGTTATTCATGATGTTGAATATAGTGGTAGCTCATTCATTTTCTTTGCTGATATTTTCCTCATAAACGCTAATACTGAATTTGTTTATTTATTTACTTATTTGAGACAGAGTTTCACTGTATTGTCCTTGGTAGAGTGCTATGGCGTCACAGCTCACGCAACCTCAATCTCTTGAGCTTAAATGACTCTCTTGCCTCAGTCTCTCAAGTAGCTGGGACTACAGTTACCACAACACCCGGCTATTTTTTGGTTGTAGTTGTCATTGTTGTTTGGCAGGCCCAGGCTGGGTTTGAACTTGCCAGCTCTGGCATACATGGCTGGTGCCCTAGCCGCTGAGCTACAGACACTGAGCCTCTAATGTTGAATTTTAAAAGTGAATCCTCACATGTACCCATCACTCCTGAAGCCTCCCTTGTGTCCCTGCCAGTCATTACTTCCTCCAAAAGTAACCTCTCTTCCAATTGATTTCTATCACCCTTGATTTGTTTTGCCTACTTTTGAACTTTATACAAATGGATCAATACATTATATAGTCTGGTATTCTTGGATGACTGGTTTATTCCACTCATCACTACATGTGATTCATCCATGTTGTTGTGTATAGCAGGAGTTCATTCTTTAATGCTATGTGGTAGATTGTTATATGAATAGAGAACAATGTATTTATTCTACAGTTGATGGACATTTCTATTTTACCTAATTAGGGGTCATTATCAGTAATGCTACTATGAACATGCTTGTGCATATCTTTTAATGTTTTGAGGAAAGCAAGTCTCCTCTTCATTATTTTTCTTTTTCAGATATTTTATACTATCTTTGCTTGTTATTCTTCCATATAGGTGTGTTTTGATATCATTTGGTTAAAATGTCAGAAAAATTAATGTTAGCGTTTTTATTTGAATAGTGTAAAACATACAGGTTAACTTAGTGCCTTAAGTTTGAGAATTCTTATTCAGTGTTATTAAAGTCTATGTCTCTTGGCAAAGTTTCATAGTTCTTCTTTTTTTTTTTTTTTTTTTTACAAAGTTTTACTTTGTTACCCTCGACAGAGTGTTGTGGCATCATAGCTCACAGCAACCTCCAATTCTTGGGCACAATCCGTCCTCTTGTTTCAGCCTCTCAAGTAGCTGGGACTATAAGTGTCTGCCACAATGCCCACATATTGCTATTGCTATTGCCTTGCTGTTGCTCAGGCTGGTCTGGAGCTCCAGAGCTCAGGCAATCTACCTGCCTTGACCTCCCAGAGTGGTAGGATTACAGGCACGACCCACCGCACCCTCAGTCTTTCTTTCTTTCTTTTTTTTTTTTTTTGAGACAGAGTTTCACTCAGTCACCATGGGTAGATTAATTTTTATTTTACCTATCTATTTATTTATTTTAGAGACAGGGTCTTACTTTGTCACCCTTGGTAGAGTGCTGTACCATCATAGCTCACAGCAACCTCCAACTCTTGGGTGCAAGCATTGCTTTTCCTCAGCCTCCCAAGTAGCTGGGATTACAGGCACTGGCCACAATGTCCAGATAGTTTTTCTTATTTTTAATGTAGATGTGACAGAGTGAGACACTGTCTAAATAAATAAATGAATGAATGAATGAATAAATTCATTAAATAGAGATGGGTCTTGCTTTTGCTTGGGGTGAGGGGAGGGAGTCTCAAACTCCTGAGTTCAAGTAATCCACCCACCTCGGCCTCCCAAAGTGCTAAATTAGGTGTGAGCCACCATGCCTGGCCTCATAGTTCTCTTCATATCATCTCTACTCATTTATATTTAAGCTTATTCCTGGTGGTTTATATCTTTGGTTGCTTTGTGAAGAGCATCTTTTTCCAGGGAGAACTTTAGATGTCACATTGCAAAGGAAACCAATGAGTACTGTTTAGAAATTCAGTGTTAGAAAAAAATTTACTTACCACTTTTATTTGTAAATAATCGTCAAGAATTATCACAGTTGCTTAGTAACGTATCTTGTTGGCTTTCAATTTATGGCTGCACAAAAGGAACACAGAATTCTGGAGAAATCCAAAATTGTGGGGTGGTGTTGGAGGCTTTCCCATGTCAGGCGTCTCTATGCTGGCTGAGAGAGAAGAATGCCTCAAGGCTGGGTTACTGCGTGGGTTATTATGTACCAGGTACTCTAAGTGCTAAAAAGGGAGTCCAGACAGATGAGCTCCAAAAGCATGCTCAGTGAGTCTTGCACATAGAAAGAGAATCAGCAGATGATCTAGGGTGAGCAAGAACTTTCCAGGCAGGGCATGGAGAAGGTCCTGAGGTGGGAAGGAGCTTTGTTCTTTTTTTTTTTTTTTTTTTTGAGACAAAGCCTCAAGCTGTCCCCCTGGGTAGAGTGCTGTGGCATCACAGCTCACAGCAACCTCCAACTCCTGGGCTCAAGTGAGTCTCCTGCCCCAGCCTCCCAAGTAGCTGGGACCACAGGCGCCCGCCACAACACCCAGCTATTTTTTTTTTTTTTTTTGGTTGCAGCTATCATTGTTGTTTGGCAGGCCCAGGCTGGATTTGAACCTGCCACCTTAGGTGTATGTGGCTGGCGCCTTAGCCACTTGAGCCACAGGCACCGAGCCAGGAGCTTTGTTCTTCAGAGAAGGAAGAGATCCCTACCTCTAGCAGGAACAATGAGGTTGGGTATGGTGGCTCACATCTGTAATTTAGCACTTTGGGCTGAATGTGCTGAGATGAATCCAGAGTCTGGCCTGGAGGTAGCACCAGACCATGGTCTCTGTGGCTCAGACAAGGCAGATGCGCCATTCTGGTTCCCAGGGACAAAGCACTGGAGACCTGTGATCAGACTGCCAAGTCACAGCCTTCTTGAAAAGCACTGCTCCTGACTGGAAGGGATCCAAGGAAGGTCATGGGCGGGAAGAGGTTGGGGGCAGCAAGTGGGGGGGTGGTTCAGGCAGTCCTGGCTGAGGGGCAGTGAAGGCCTAGAGCCTGCGGAGGCTGAGTTCAAGAATAGCCACCTTGTTAGACTCTTATACTCCCTGGGTGCAAGAGGGAGCTGGATATTTGGCACTTTAGCATCCTACCTAGTAAAGTAAAAACATTACTGGTGAAACGACTATTTAAAGCTAAACAAAGGAAAATACTTAGCGTCATAATTTCAGATTAACTCTATCTTAATTTCTAACATTTAATAGGTAGTGGCTTAGAACAATTCAGTTTTCAGTTTCTCCCTCTGTTAAACATTTAGTGATCTATACATATACATGTGAGAAGCTGCTATTCAAAGGGACGCTTTTGTAATTTGGGGCATCCTTTTCTTATGGGGAAGTTTCACCCTCTAATTGGGTGCAGTGAGATACTAAATGGTGAGCATGGTTACACTTAATTGGGTAAGAGTCTGCCCAGTGGAGGAGAGGGTATGGTTATACACACAGAATTCCTTTCATTTTCTCTCAGCTGTGTCCTGTGTTAATGTCAGTCGAGTGCTCCTCATTCCAAGCACTCTCCTCCCAGAAAGCCACTGTGTGGCATAAAAGAGGTAAGTTCATGAAAGTGCCCCTCTCACTCTCCAAAGTGCCCCGGTTTAGATAATAAATTCTTTGGTCTCTTTATTCAAGATGCTTTCTGCTGTTCTCTCAAAAGTTAGCAAGACTTAGCAGCTTAGGTTTGGAAAGTAAGGGTCTGTGACAGTACACTGGATCCTAAAGGAAGAAGGAAAGGAGGGTGCAGGGAAGGGTCTAAATTATTCAGCCTAATGTGGAGGTGATGATACCTGCTCTGGTTCGTCTTGGTCACCCTGGTCTGCTGAGCGCCTGCACCGCCTCTCCAGCGACTAGGAATCCAGATATATCAAGTGCAGTGTGTTGATGTCAGCCTGTGATTAGAAGGAAATCAAGCATTCATCCAGCTAAGGAACGTTCACTGATGCTCTGCTTTGGGCCAGGAACAGTTACAGGTACCGGGAATCCAAAAAGGATTTCAGAGGAGTAAATAAAGAATTATAATACAGTGAGGTAAACGCTGTGAGGTGAGCTCAAGGTGTCCCAGGAGCCAGAGGAAGAACTGGCTCACTTTTCCTGGACAGGGGGCAGGTGGGTAAAAGGAAAGATGTCACCAAGAAGATGCTTGAGCCTGGCTGTGCAAAACAAGAGGTATCAGATGACCTATCTGGGAGTGGGAGGGGGCAACAGGGAATTCTCAGCTTTCAAGAGCCACATAGTCACAGTTCAAATTCTGAGTTAGCAAGCAGCAGGGAGCCAGCCTGGCGGGTGAAGAAAAGGAATTAGTTCCTAGGGGGTGGGGGCGGGCCTCCTTCCCTATTAGGGCCAGCTGGTGACAGGACCTGAGCTGAGGCTGAAGCTGAAGGTCAGCAACGTCCAGATGGCCTGCGGGACAGAAGGGGTGGGGCTGAGGCAGATACAAGCTTATCTGATCTGATATCAGGTATACTTCCCGCAGAGCAGGGTGGGAATGAGGACAGAGTGTGGACACTGGAGAAGCAGTAAAAGTCAGCAGGTCCCCAAGGCACTGCTTTACACCTGACTGTGGGGAAAGGTTTGGAAATAGCGCCTTCTCCCCAGCCCACCCCCCCCACCCCCGCCCCTATCTGCCCTTCTCCACCCTCCATGATTCCTCCCAAGGCCAGATCTGCTCAGCAGTGCTCCTGGAGGATCTGGATGCTGAGGGTAACTTAGGGTTCAGAGTCTGGCTGAGGTAACCCAGCGCTTCAGCCTATATCCTCAGCACCACTGGGCAGGCTTGTTAAAATACAGATTGCTAGGTCTGTGTCCAAGTCTCCAATTCAGCAGGTCTGGGTGGATTTTGCTTAACAGTTACGCTTTAACAAGTTCCCAGGTGACTATAGTCCAGGGACCACGTTTTGAGAAACACCGAGGTCGGTTACCCATGGTCTCTCTTTGACCTGGGGCCCTGGAGAGGCTGCCTCCAGCTGAGGGAATAGCCTGGACTTTGGAAGCTAAAGGCTGTGGTCACAGTCCGCTGGGGCAGCTACTCTGTTGACACCTGCATAAAGGGCAATGAGAAGGCTCAATATGAAAGCACTTTGTAAAGTGAGAGGTGAGATTTTTTTGTTTTTGAGACATTCTCACTCTGTCACCCTGGGTAAAGTGCCTTGGCATTGTAGCTCACAGTAACCTCAAACTCTTGGGCTCAGGCTATCCTCCTGCCTCAGTCTCCTGAGTAGCTGGGCCAACAGGCACCCACCATAACACCTAGTTTTTCTATTTTTAGTAGAGACGGGATCTCTTACTCAGGCTGATCCCCAACCCCTGAGCTCAAGCAATTTACCCACCTCCGCCTCTCAAAGTGTGAACATTACATGTGTAAGCCACTGCCACAACACTGGTGGGAGGTGAGGTCCAATGTCCGGGTTTCTTGCACTCACACCTAGCTGGAGCTGTGAAATCTGTTGTTTCTCCTAAAATAATTCCAGCTGTGGTCTGAGGACCACACCTAATCCGGATCCCCTGGGATGCTTTGTACAATGTAGACTTTGCAGATCTAAATCTTGGTTTGGATCCATCATCATGTTTACATTTTTGATACATCTTGGGTGATTCTTATGCACCCCAAGGAGTTTGAAAACTACTAGCTTTTGTTGAGGAGTTAGTGAGGGATGGGAAAAAGTTGCTCTTCAGTTTTCTGGTTCGGTGTTGGGCCAGTAAGATTCCCCACACTATTATTCCTCTCCCATGCTCACCCCTTCCCTCACTTTCAGCCCTGAAGTTTCCTTGCTGCCGGCCTTGTTCTCGAAGTTCTTTTCTCTGGAAGGCAGTCTTAACAGCCTCATTTTTCCGGAAGGCTTTGTTTGTGTCGGCTCCTAGCTTCCACCTGCGTGCCAGGCGCCACCTCCTGGCAACATGGTTTTGTCACTCTTTTTCTTCTGTGTTAATCAGATCCTCCCACGTAAGTGTTCTGAAAAAGAACCTTTCTGCAAAGACCTGCTTAATGGTACAATGAACATTATTTGCGTGCTGGGCACACCTATAGCCGGGACTCAAACATTATAAAAGAGATCCATGTAACCGTTTGTATCTCCTTAATATTGAAATTAAAAAAATAAGAAAAAGAGCCTTTCTAATGTCAGAAGGAAATGTGATCCTCTTGTATTTAAGATGTTTGAACGTCTTTTCAAATGTCTCCACTACTTGTGATTTTACTGTTCCCATTCTCTTTGGAATAATCTATCCAAAAAAAGAAGTTTAGGCGTTAAATTTGCAAAGGTGGTGGCACATCAGTAAGCTGAGCTGGCTGGAAGATATTTGAGGTGTGGGCCTGTGTGTGGCGTGTGGATTCCTTCATGGCTCAGCTGAGCAGGGTGCAGTTTTCTGCATTCACCTAGCAAAACTTGCAGAAAAAAATCATGCATAAGCAAATGTGAAATTTGCATTGTGTTCAAATAATTCCCTAATACATCAACTGCATTGGAACAAATTCAAGTTTTCTTACAGCAAAAGCAACTATATTGATGTAAAATTATAATCATGCCACCATTAAGAAGGTGCTGATATGGAAATACTTCTAGAGTAAATGTAAAGTACAAAAAAAAAAAACAAAAACCCAAGATGCTGACAAAGTGTTAGTGGATTTAGGAGACCTAATTAGCAACCTGAGTCTTCTGTTGAATTATATGGTCACATTCATTGCAGAACCCTGGAGCTGGAAAATGTGTTAGAACTGTCCTTTTCACACTGTAAAGTGCACACTGGGCACATGGAATCTTGTTAAAATGCAGAGTCTGATTCAGTAGGATGAGAGGGCCAAATGTAGGGGCCCGTCCTAATAGAACCTGTAGGGACCAGCCCAAATAGAACCATCTCACCCAGAAAAGAATGCCCTCCCAGGAAGGAATGAGTGCATGAATGTCCTGCCCAGGAAGGAAGGAATGTGCCAATCCCTCCCCTCCAAACTCTCCAATTCCCATCTGCCTTCACTGACATGCTGACTTCTTTTTTGGATTCAGCCCACTTGCACCCAAGTGAATAAAGGCCACTTTGCCCACACAGAACCTGGACTCTAATTCCTTTCATTCACGTCTCAGAATAATCTCTCATTTTTGGTCCTTAGCCTCTCATGGGGCAAGGATGGGCTGGAGATTGTGTTTGGAGCATCCTTCCCGGTGCTGCTGCTGCTGCTGATCCATGGACCACACTCTCAGGTCTTCTAATTTAAGTGGCCCACACAGTTCATAAATTATAATTTTTTTTTTTTTTTGGAGACAGAGCCTCAAGCTATCCCCCTCAGTGGAGTACTGTGACATCACAGCTCACAGCAATCTCCAACTCCTGGGCTCAAGCGAGTCTCCTGCCTCAGCCTCCCAAGTAGCTGCGACCACAGGCACCCGCCACAACGCCCGGCTATTTTTTTGGTTGCAGCCATCATTGTTTTGGTGCGCCGGGGCTGGATTCAAATCCACCACCTGAGGTGTATGTGGCTGGTGCCTTAGCCACTTGAGCCACAGGCACTGAGTCTCTAATTTTAACATTCTTAACAAGTGGTCCTTGAGGCCCTTCATGGATACTTCTTATAGTAGGAAAACAATTATTTTGTTTTTCTGTAGGTTGGAATCCCTAGTATATTTTCTCTATCTAAAATTGATTGAGGTGGATACTTTATAAAGCTCCTTTATGATAGTACCATTATCAATCCCATTTTACAAATGAGGGCGGCACCTATGGCTCAAAGGAGTAAGGCACTGGCCCCATATGCTGGAGGTGGTGGGTTCAAACCCATCCTTGGCCAAAAACCGCAAAAAAAAAAAAAAAAAAAGAGGAAACTAAGGCACAGATAACTTTAAGAGCTTAAGTGACTTGCTGCCCTGGACCCCAGGCTCTTCACCACTATTCAATGTGGTAGTCAAGTCCCACCTCTTGGAACTTTCCTTTGAACCACATTGAGCAAGCCTGCTCTCTCATTCACCAGATACTCCTTTGGATATTTGAAGACAGTCATCACACCGCTGTAAAGCTTCTTTGGATTATCACCCTCTGTTCTTTCAACTATTTCTCACATGCCATAATTTCTAACCCCTCATTATTCTGGAGGCAGAGTCTCATTCTATTTTGTTTGGGAAAGGGTAAATATTATCTTTTGTGTGGTGGTTAAATTTAGGTGTCAACTTGACTGGTCCATGGGGTCACCAGATATTTAGTTAACTGTTATGAGTATGTCTGTGAAGGTGATTCTGGGTGAAATTAACATTTGAATAAGTAGAATCAGGAGACTGAGTAAAGCTAATTACCCCCCCCCCCCGCCCCCCGAATGTGGGTGGGTCTTATCCAATCCTTCAAAAGCCTGAATAGACTAAAAAGCTGAATAAAGAATTTCTTCTCTGTGCCTAACTGTCCTTCAGCTGGGACATTGGTCTTATTCTGCTTTCAGATTCAGCTCACCTGTTTTTCTGGCTTTGAACTTTGATCAAACTACACCATTACTTCCCAGGGCTGTAGCTTGCTGACTGCAGATCTTGGGACTTCACAGCATCTATAATCACATATTTCAATTTCTTATGCGAAGTATCTATATCTGTCTTTATTTCTTTATCTATATCTCCTATTGGTCTGTTTCTCTGGAAAAACTAGTCTAACAGATTTTAATATTGAGAAATGGAATCCTGCTGTAACAAATACCTGAAAGTGTGGGGGTGGACTTGGAACTGGATAAAGGGTAGAGGATGGAAGAGTTTTGAGGTAAATGCTAGAAAAATGTGGATATTTAGGGCCAATTCTAGTGATGTCTCAGACGGACATGAGGCGTGCATTACTGGAAATTGGAGGAAAGGAGATCTTCATGATAAAGTGGCAAATAACTTGGCTGAACTGTGATGAGTGAAAGGTAGAACTTGCAGTGAAATCGAATATTTGGCCGAGGAGATTTCTTTGTAAAGTATTGCTCCTCCTGACCATTTATAGTAAAATGCAAAAGGAGAGAAATGAATTGAAGAAGGAATTACTAAACAAAGAGGAACCAGACTTGAAGATTTGGAAAATTCTCGTCCTATCCATATTGCAAAAAATGAGAAAGGTTGTTCTAAAGAGGACAGGAGGACTGTGGTTCAACAACTCCATTTGATAAAGAGATCATGGGTGGGACTTGTGAACTTAGTTCAACAGAAGCCAGGAAGACAGAAGGGATTCTGAAATAACTTAGGGGACCTGGAAAAATAGACTCGGACCCCTACTTAGGTTAATTATTGGTAATTTATTTTACCTGCTGCAGGGGCTGCTGCTCCAGAGACAGTCAGCAGCCCAAGTGTGAGGGTGAGTTGCCTTTTATAGGCTTTGTGTAAGCATATTACAGAAGCGAAAGGTGGCTGGTTAAGGGGGGTTACAACTCAGGTAGTCATAGATACAGTAATGGAACGATAATTAATACAGTTTCAGTTGACAATGGATACATTTTATATCACAATGGTTATGGTTATACAACAGTAATTAATCAAGTCTCAGTGAGTTTT
>CAUYQV010016608.1:0-36601 GCA_963574575.1 Galagoides demidoff | reverse complement strand
CATCACCTGGTGATGGGATCAGAGCAGAGGAGGTGGCTCGAATGCCATCACCTGGTGAGGCATGGGCATCAGCCTCATCAGGACCTAGGTGAGAGGAGAACTCTAGAACCTTGATGAGCTGGTGGCCCCAGACTACCTCCATAGTCTCTGGGGCACTGGTATCAATCCTTGCCTATGCTACTTGGCATCTGAAGTCCCTATACTGCCAAACAGCCTCCTATCTACAAGACCTGCCTTTATGGCTCCCAATTATGACACTAAGGCTATGGCTGTCCTAGAGCCTGAGGTTCTGCCCCTGTGGCTACATAGATCTCATGGAGTTTGTAAGATGTACCACTGCCATTGGCCAGTGGAATGTCCCTGAAATCCAACACTCTGTCAGAGAACTCAGCTTCAAGCCTCTATTACACTTAGGCTTGATATCCACAGCTGAGTCACCACCACCACTGCCCATCCAGCCTCAGCATGCTACCACTATCACATCCATGGAAAAGCAATGTTCCAAAATTCTAGCCTCTATGGAGAGAGTTTCACCCATTTCCCAGCTTGAACTTGCTACAGCAATTTGGGGAACAACCCACAACCCCCCACAAATATCATCAAGCACCAACTTGAACTCTGACAATCACAGGGAAATGGTACAAAACAGAAGAGTTGCACTACAAGCACTCAGTGAACCTAACTGTCCCCCATTGGGTCAACCTTCCAGAGGAAGACACAAAAGACTATCTAGGGATCTCCCTTCTACTAACTAAACAGGGGACTCCCTGCAAAGAAGAACAGTTGCCATGCAAACATATTAGTCACAAGCCAAGGAAAAAGGATTTGGTTAAAAAGAAAGCAAAACCCCAGTGACATGAACAAACAAAATAGTTCAATATTCCCAAGGGATCATAATGAAGCTATAGTAGTGGATTTCAACTGAAAGGAAATTGTCAACATGACAGACTGGAATTCAGAATATAAATGGCACATAAGATAAATGGAATTGAAAGAAACTTGAAAACCAACCAAAAGAAGTAAAAAAAAAAAAAATTATGAAATTAACCAAGAAATGAAAAATGTGCTAAAGAACTACAAAACATAACAAAGGATATAATAGAACTTAAAGAACTAAAAGAGTTAATTAGGGTGCTTCACACAAAGCTGATAGCTTTAGCAACAGAGAAGAAAATAAAGAGAATAAAGAATCTTGGAGCTTAAAGACCAGTTAACCTAGTCATTCAAAGAGACAGAAAAGAGAATAAAAGTGGCTGAGCAATTCCTTATAGAAACAATGGGCCTGTGCAAAGTGAACTAATATACAAGGATTAACTATAGTTATCCCTGAAGGAGAAAAAGAAAGAGCTAAAAGCATGGAAAATATGCTTGAGGAAACTATTAAGGAAAACTTCTCTAGTATTACCAGAGATTTAAGGTTCCAGATAAAGGTGGTCATTGAAGACCAGGGAGATTTTTAACAAATAAGACATATCCAAAACATCTAGTAATCAGCATGGCCAAAGTCAAAATGATGCTGAAAATTCAACAAGCATCAAGATGAAAGTGACAACTAACCCAAAAAGGAAAACCCATCAAACAAATTACAGACTTCTAAATGGAGATCTTACAGGCCAAAAGGGTTTAGGAACCCATCTCTAGTCTTCTTAAACAGAATAATTGCCAGCCTAGTATTTTGTATCCTGCAAAATACAGTTTCATAAAATTGCTCAACAGCTAAAAGCTCACAGCTCATATGAGACAATTGCACAAAATGTCAAACAAAGCAAGGATGAACATAATCCCACATATCATAACAACATCCTCCATATCAATTTTATCACTCAATCTTCATGACATGAAAAGTCCACTCAAAAGAAATAGGCTGGCTGAACAAATGAAAAAACATAACCCAAGTGTCTGTTGTCTCTAGGAAAGACAGCTAACACAAAAGGATGCACACAGACTAGAGGAGAAGGGATGGAAAAAAAATACTCCACATAAAAGGAAATCAAAAGAAAGCAAGCATAGCTATTTTTATGCCAAACAAAATTGATTTTTTTTTTATTTCAGATTAATATAAGGGTACTAATGAGTAGGTTACATTGTTTGTGTTCCTAAGGCAAAGTTACAGCTGTAGTTGAGCCCTTTACCTAAGGGAGGTGTGCTGTATACCTTTACATTATGCCCTTTAGGCAAGAGATTACCAATTGCCCTTCCTCCACATTTCTTCCTCTCCCCTCCTTACCTCTTCCCCGGACTTGTATTCAATTTTCTTTTTCTTCTGTGTGGGCATGTAGTTTTTTTTTATCTGTTGGTTTCATATTAATACTGAGTACACTGGATACTTGCTTTTCCATTCTTGTGATACTTTACTAAGGGGAATGTTCTTCAATTCCATCCAAGTTAATACAAAAGATGTAAAATCTCCATCTTTTTCATTGTGTACATATACCACAGCTTATTAATCCATTTTGTGTTGATGGGCATATAGGTTGGTTCTACAATCCTGTGAATTGAGCTGTTGTGAACAGTCTAGTTCAAATGTCCTATGGAAAAGTTTTTGTTTTATTTTGTTTTTTTCTTAAGAGTAGATACCTACTAATGAGATTTCAAGAGCAAATGGAAGGTTTACTTTTAGTTCTTTGAGGATTCTCCATATTTCTTTCCATAGATGCTGTATTAGTTTGCAATTCCATCAGCAGTGTAAAAACTTTGGGAATTAATGATGTAGGCTGTTCTTACTGGGGTTAGGTGATATTTCAGGATGAATTTGACAAAGGGCTTATAAATAGAATTTACAGAGAATGAAAACTCAGAGAACGCAAGTAACCAGAAAATAACAAAGAATCTCATTTATAAGTGGGAAGGGTTATGAACAGAACCTTCTCTGAAGAAAACAAATGGCCAACAAACACCTTAGAAAAACATTCATTGTTCCTAAACATCATGGAAATGCAAAAAAAAAAAAAAAAAAAAAGAAAAGAAAAAGGATTTTAAATCAACAATGGTAAAAAATAAAAAAGATAGTCATTATATAATGGTAAAGGGAGCAATTCAATAAGAAGTCATAATACTCCTAAATATATATGTAAGTAAACATAAGAGCTCCAAGATTTATAAAGCAAATTCTACTAGATCTAAGAAAGGAGGTAAACTGTAGCTCTATGTAGAGTTTTCAATACCCTATTGATGGAGCTGGACAAATCATCAAAACATGATATAAATAAACAAATGCTGGCCCTCAGTGGAACTCTAAAACAAGTGAAACTAACAGACATTTACAGAACATTCTACTCCTCACTAATGAATTTATGTTCTTCTCATTAGCATGTGGGAGCTTCTTCAAGGTTAATGACATCTTAGGCCACAAAACATGCCTCTACATATTGAAAATATTGACATCATACCATATGTTCTTAGACCACAGGGGACTACAACTAGAAACTAATTCCAAGAGAAATGCCCAGTTCTATACAAAATCATGGAAATTAAACAACCTGCTGCTAAACAATCATTGGGTCAATAATATAAGAAGGAAATCAAAAAAGTCCTGGAATTGAATGACAAAGGGGACCACAAGTTATCAAAATCTATACAATTCAGCAAAAGCAATCTACAACAAAAATACAGTAAGATCATAAATGAATATCTTAATATGGCATTACTTGAGATAGAAAAGGAAAAATAAACCAAACTTGAAATAAGCAAAAATAAGGGTAAAAGTAGAACTAAACAAAACAACAACAAAAATACAAATAATCAATGAAACGAAAAGTTGGTTCTTGGAAAAGATAAACCAAATTAATAGGCCTCTTGCTCTAATTACGGGAATGGAAGAGAAATGATCCAAACAAGCTCAAGCAGTAATGAAAAAGGAGATATTACAGCTGATACTACGCTCATGAATACTACAAAAATATCTATGCAGCTGAAGTATAAAATGTAAAGGAAAGGGATAAATTCCTTGAGAAGCACAACCTGTAAAGACTCATTTCAGAAGAAATAAAACTCTTGAATAGATCAATAATGAGCAGCAAGATTAAAGCAGTAATAAAAATTCTTCCATACAGCACAATTCTGTCAGACTTACTTTCCTATAGAAAGTATTCCATATCATCGAGAAGAAGGGGAAGTGATTCCTTCCTAACTTATTCTGAGCAGCTGGTATCATCTTGACCATAAAGCCAGGAAAAGATGTGATAACAACAGGAACAATATCCCCCAAACAAAACAAAAATCTAAAGAACACTAGCCTTTTTAAATACAGATGCAAAAATCCTTAATAAAATACTAGCAACAGCACAGCAAAAAATAATCAACCATCAACAAGTGGGCTTTATTCCAAGATGCAAGCAAGTTCGACATATATAAATAAAAAATATATAATTCACCAAACAAATAGAAGTGAAAACAAAGATGGTATGATTATCCAATAGATGCACAAAAATAGAATTGCTGAAATCCAGCACCCTATCATGACAAAAATCTTCAGCAAATTTGGCATGAAAAGAACATATTTCTAACTTATAAAAACCATATATGGGAAACCTATGCCCAATATCAAAATGAATAGAAAAAGGTTGAAAATATTCCCTCAAAGAATTGGAACAAGACAAAGGTGTCTGCTGTCACTACTTCTATTCACTATAGAGCTAGGAGTCCTAGACAGAGCAATAAGTAAGAGAATGAAATAAAAGGAATCCTAATTGGGAAAGAGGAAGTCAAACTATCACTTTTCACTGATGATATTATCTTGTATTTAAAAAATCCCAATACCCCACTGAAAGACTCCTGGAATTGATAAATTCGGCAAAGTCTCAGACTACAAAATCAAATGTATGCATGTCAGTAAGTAGTATTGCTGTATACCAATAATAATCAAGCTGACAGTCAACGCAAAACTCAATACCTCCCACAACAGATGCAACGAAAATAAAATACTTACAGTGATACTTAACTAAGGAGGTGACAGATTTCTAGCTCCATGGAGAACTGTGCAACATTGATGAAAGAAATTGCATATGACACAAACAAACGTAAAAACTTCTTACGCTCATAGATCCATAGCCTCAATATTGTTAAAATGTCTGCATTGTCCAAAGTGATTTACAGACCTAGAAAAATACTAGAAGCACATTTTAGCAATCTAGAAAAAACAATTCTATGCTTTATTGGAACAACAACAACAAAAAAAAACAGAGCAATTTTAAGCTAAAAGAAAAAAGTGTATAAGCATCACATTATCAGACTTCAAACTATGCTACAATGTTATAGTAACCAAAACAACAT
The DNA here is from genome assembly GCA_963574575.1 of Galagoides demidoff. Taxonomy (NCBI): domain Eukaryota; kingdom Metazoa; phylum Chordata; class Mammalia; order Primates; family Galagidae; genus Galagoides; species Galagoides demidoff. Next base: position 31,330 of record CAUYQV010016608.1, on the reverse strand, counting down.
GGTTTTGGTACAAAAATGCAGACATAGACAAGAGGAATGGAACAGAGAACCCAGATATAGAGCCTATAACCAACTGATCCAACAAAGTGGACAAGAAAGACACTGGGGGGGAAAAATACCTATTTAGTGAATGGTCCTGGTAAAATTGGATAGCCTCATGAAAAAAAAAAAACAGGACCTGTATCTCTCACCAGTTACAAAAATTAATTCAAAATGGATAAAAGAATTAAAAGTAAGTTTTAAAAATCAAAAAATTCTAGAGAAAACGTAGGAAAAACTTTTCAGACATCAGCCTAGGCAAAGAATTAATGCCTAAGACATCATAGACAATTATAGCAATAACAAAAATAAATAAAGGGATGGGATCTGATTAAGTTAAGATGCTTCCACAGAGCAAAGGAAATAATCTACAGAGCAAATAGACAATCTACAGAATGACAAAAAATATTCACAAACTATAAGTCCAATAATGGGCTAATATTTACACATAAAAAATGTTCAAAAAAATTAGCAAGAAGCATAAAAAACATTAAGAAGTGGGCAAAAGAGATGATGAACTGAGCTTTATTTAAAAAAAAGATGAAGTAATGGGTAACAGGCATATGAAAAAATGCTCTAATCATCAGAGAAATGCAAATTAAAATTATAAAGATATATCACCTTACCCCAATCAGAATGGTTATTATTAAAAAGTCCAAAAACAATAGATGCTGGCATAGATGCACAGCAAAAGGAACGCTGATGCACTGTTGCTGGAAATGCAAATTAGTAAACCTCTATGGGAAACATTATGGAGACTTCTCAAAGAACTAAAAGTATCAGTACCTATGATCTAGCAATTCCACTACTGGCTCTCTCCCCGAAGGAAAATGAATCATTTTATCAAAATGACACCTGCATCTGAATGTTTACTGCAGCACAATTCACAATTACAAAGATGTTGAATCAATTCAAATGCCCATCAATTCATGAGTGGAATAACAAAATGTTGTATATACATATATGCCATGAAGTACTACTAAGCCATCCATAAAAAGGAATAAACTAATGGCTTTGGCAGCACACTGGATGAAACTAGAAAGAATTACCCTAAGTGAAATTTCAGGGATGGAAAAACCAACAGCACAGGTACTCTCCAATAATTTCAAACCACTTGTTGTGCACACATGGGCACAAAGGGAAGTAAAAGTCATCGGAAATCAAGAAAGGGGTAGGCAGGAGAATTGGATTGATCGGTGCGGTGAACACTATTTGGGTAATGGGCATACTAATAGCCCTCACTTAAGCATTATAAAACTAATCTTGGAACAGAACCGTTTGTTTTTCCCTTAAAAAGCCAGGAGCGGTGGCTCATGTCTGTAATCCTAAACCCAAGGAGGGTGGATGGCTTGAACTCAGGAGGTCCAGACCAGCATGAGCAAGAGTGAGATCTTTTCTCTACTAAAGATAGAAAAATTTACTGGGTGCAGTGGTTGGTGCCTGTAGTCCCAGCTACTTGGGAGTCTAAGGCAAGGGGATCACTTGGGCCTGGAGTTTGAGGTTGCTATGAGCTACAATGCCGCAGCACTCTACCCAAGGCAATAGAGTGAGACTTTGTCTCAAAAGTACAAACAAACGAGCAACAAACAAAAAAGAAAAAAAACAGGAAATAAAGAAAGAAAAATAGGAAGAAAATACAATGCTATACAACTTACCTGGTATTAAGAGAATATGGAAATCTCTGCTTTCAAGGACATATCTTTGTTTTTTCAGCAACAAGTAGTAAATACACATAAGCCTCTTTCCTGGCTCAGATTGCCTCTTCACTTTCTCTTCTATTATAAAAAATAAATGAATAAATAAATATACTTTTAAAAATGTCCGCTCATTCTACTGTCCTTCTATTGTGGATTCAAAGAACACCATCCCCTCAGAGTACTCATGGGTTCAAACAACAACTGACAAGGAAACCCAAAATCACAAGATGAAAAGGCAGGTGTTTTAACAATGGTAAATGCCATGAAGTGGTAACACAGAGATCAATTGTCTTTACATCAGAGGAGGCTTTGAAAAGGCTAAAGCTTGGGAGGCGCCTGTAGCTCAAAAGAGTAGGGCGCCAGCCCCATATGCTGGAGGTGGCGGGTCAAATCCAGCCCCAGCCAAAAACTGCAATTAAAAATAAATAAATAAATAAATAAATAAATAAATAAATAAATAAATAAATAAATAAATAAATATATAAAGGCTAAAGCTTTCGGAAGAGGGTCTTTTGCAGCACTGTACTTGCTGACAAAGCAAACTAGCAAGGAAGAAAATGGGAATGAGCAAATAAAGGACTGGAAGGGCTGTTGGAAGTAATATTAGCAGAAATATTGATCCTCTCCAATTCATTCTTCAAACTTCAGTCAAATTGATTATCTCAAGACATAAATGAAATCATGTCACTTCTCAGCTCTAACCTATTCTGGAGCCTCCCATTGTATTTTAAATTAAGAAATAAATTTTCTTGGTCTACAACTTCTTTTCTCTATCTCCCACCTTCGACTGTATCTGTTCTCTTCTTTGCTACCGATTTTCAAATCCTCTGATCTGCTTTCAATTTCTAGACTAAGCCAGACACATCTCCCTGTCTGATTCTTACCCAGCTGGATCCTTCTCATCTTTTATCTCACAGGATTGATGTCAGAATCTCACAGCCACCTTCCTAAAACATCCTTTTAAAGTATTTCCACCATTCAGTGTGCCCAGTAAAAACATAAGTTAATAATCTGTCTTGAATTTACCAATATTTGTTGTTATTTTATCCATTAATTTTTTGTGTGTTTACAGCTTCTCTAAAATGAAGCAGTTTCAAGTCTCCCAGGAAGATTTCCTAAATAAATAAATGGACGGTTTAGTGTAGAGTCTACAGAAGAATAAAAAATAAAACAGAATATTTCATATAATATAGTAACACTTGTGTTTGTGAAAACAAAAGAAAACAAAACTGGAAAGCCAAAACAAAAATTAATAAAAATGTTTGTTTACCAAAGGAGAAGATAAGAAGTGAAGTAAAATGTTTCTGAACATACGTTGTTAATAATTCTGACTTAAAACATGCATGATTTGTCTATATTAAAAATAAATTTACATAAAAATGCAAATCTTAAAATTTGAGGACAAACTAAAACAAATGAACATATCAAATAGGTGATACAATCACTCAGACAAAAATAAATCATTTAAACAACATTAAAAACATAGTATTTTGGTAGTAGTACATCCTTACAGAGAATATTTGCAAACAAAGAAAACTCAAGGTAAAATATTAATCAAATTTATTGCTCTAGTTAGGATATAATTATGGTTATTTAAATTTTACTTTATGTGTACTACAGAATAAAGCAAATAAAAAATTAGAATTTTTAGGATTTTTATTATAAGAGAAAAAAGTTACAAGTATACTTTTTTATTTTTATTTTTAATTAAATGATAACTATGTACATTAATGCAATTCTGGGGTACAATGTGGTATTTTCATATACAATTTGAAATATTTTCATCAAACTAGTTAATATAGCCTTCATGTCATTTTCTTAGTTATTGTGTTAAGACAATCGTATTCTACTCTTAGAAAGATTCACTTGTACCCTTGTAAGATAAATCATAAAAGTGATCCCTCCAATCACCCTCCCTCCACCCATTCCCCCCCTCTCTTCTCCCTCCCCCCTCCCTGTATACTTAGGCTGTTATTAGGTTATAGATTTTTAAAGTTAAGAAAACAACTACTATATAATATTAAATTTAACATTATGTATGAACTCACAGTGTTTTTGTGTTTAAAGAAAATTTTCCCAGATGAAAGGACTAGAACAATAATAACTCGTAGTTCTGAGCACTCACATGCACATATCATAGTCTTTAATCATTGTTCCTTATTAAAAGTAATCAGGACAGATTGGAAAAATAACTTATTTCAGGTCTAGAGCAATAAATGTACCAAAAAAATCACAGAAGAGTTTGCTGTGCTAGAAATCAAGAACGTTATCAAAAATTAACGTTGTCATGTCAAAAAATCATAGTGACAACCTTAAAGGATCATATTGTTAAAGATGGAATAATTCAAAAATCAAAAAGAATAACTGAAATTAATTTTAATAATTCATCAATGATTTTTTTTTTTTAGATAGAATTTTACTTTGTCATCCTCAGTAAAGTGCAGTGGTATTATAGCTCACAGCAACCTCAAACTCTTGAGCTCAAGAGAGCCTCTTACCTTGGCCTCCCTAGTTGCTGGGACTACAGGCACCCACCACAATGTCCAGCTATTTTATTTTAGACATGAGGGATTGCTGTTGCTCAAGCTGGTCTCAAACTCCTGAGCTTGGGCGACTCATCTGCCTCAGCCTCCCTGAGTACTAGGATTACAGATATGAACCACTGCACCAGGCCCCTAAAGATTGTTCTTAAAAATATAGAAGACTAAAAATAAAAATCTCTCTTATCATTATTGAGGATAGTGATAGTGAAGGTACCAATAACTTAGTTAAGAGAGAAAACATCAAATATTTCCCTCCCTTTTCACTAAAAAATATTGCTTAAGTGACTAAATAATCCTGGTTGATAAGAATAAATTTCTTCTCTATATGTAAATTGTAGTGAACACATCTAAAAGGAAAGATAGGATTAAAAAGCCATCATTTTGTAATAAGTATAATGATATTACCAAATAAGAATAATCAAAGTACTTTAATAAAATAGTTTCTAAAAGGTAGATAGCATCCTTTTCTCTTCCCAGAGAACACACGTTATCAGCCAAAAGATTGCTGATTTACAAAACCAAACAAATAAAAAACTATGGGATTTCAACGGAGAGAATAAATTGCCACTAGTCAACCAGTAATTATTGAGACAACCAGACATTTTATGCCTCCTGATATGATGCCATATGCCATCTAGAGTTCCACCTAGTAAGTAGCCCTGACAAATGCTGACTATAAATCTGATAGCCTTTAGATCTTACTTCTAGTGCACAGGAAATGTGGAAATTAGAGCAAAAATTATAATGGCATCGAAAGAAGTAATGTAGGTCATTTTACATGACAATTCATTGAGTTTCATCAATAAAACAATTTCTTAAGAAAAGAAGTAATTGTTATTGGTATTAAAAAAGTAAAGAAAAATAACAACCAAATACAATATACAGAGATTATATGGAATCTGATTGGAACAGCAAGTATAAATAGATATTTTTGAGGAAATTAATCCCAATTTGAAACATGGGATTAGTATTATGATATTGCTCCTTTTTCAAAACATATCCTTAAGTTTATTTGATATTCTTCCTATGGAGAATTAGAGTGTATGCTCCTTCTAGACATGCTTTTAATCAAGAGTGTATCAGAAGTGACACTATGTGACTTCCCAAGTTTAGTTATAAAAAGTTCTGTGTTTTCTGCCTGGTAATCTTGAATTACTCACTCAAGAGAAGCCAGTCTCCATGAAGAATGTCCAACTACCTGGGAGTGCCATGCTGGAGAGGATATATCTCAACATTCTAGTCAGATCATCCCAGCTGAGGAAAAAGACACAGGAGTCAGTCTCAGGTACTGTAGACTGGCTGTGGCCAGCTGAATACCACCGAGTACCCACACAGACAGAAAATCACCTGGCTGAAGACTACCCAGATTCCTGTCCAGAGATCCAGGAACTTAACGTGGCTTATGCATTTTACCACAAAATTTGGGATGGATTATTTTTATGCAGAAATTATGACTGGAACAATCAATTATTGTTAATTTTTTGTAGGTCAATCATAGTATTGGGGTTATGAAATTGCATTTATTTGTGAGAAATGTAAAATAATAGAAATAAAATATAATGTCTGGGTTTTTCAGGGAGCATATGTGACTAAATAATTATAATTATTAAGGCTATGTAACATGAGTAGGAGAATGTATTATGTCATACCCTACATTTTTTTTCGTTATTTGAAAAGTTTCATTTTCGAAGGACCTATAGTGAGAAAAAGTAAAGATTTTCTGTTAGAAAATTAAATAGGGAGAGAGGACTATGGCTCCTTGAAATTCTAATCCAAATCCTACAAAAAAGCAGAATTAACATAGGATTTGAAAAGAAGTTAAAAGGCAAATTTGGGAAGAATGAAAGGTAGACGGAAGGCTGAGAGATCACAGGGAACCTTGATAAAGTCACTTTGTACTGTAAATCTGTGGTTTCTGTGGTTGTACTTTCCACTAGTTTATGAAATAATTTTGGTCAAGGGCACTATCTTCCGATCTCCACCTTTGTTTGCTTAGTGGTGAGCATATATCCTAGCATATTATGTGTCCTCAGTAAATGTCACAGAAAGGAAAAATAAAATTGGTGGAAAATAGAATTTAAAAAACAGCATATATTAGTTCAAAAACTTAGCACTGAATCTCTAGAAGAACACTTGTTGAGGGGAAGGGTCTATTTTCAAGATGTAAATGTGTTACATTGGAGTGAATTCTAGGGATGTTCAGAGTATGACACTCAACCTGTATGATGTATAATGGAAATATGAAATGGAAAAAAAGAAATGATCATTGTAAATTAAAGTAACCTAATCTCTCATTTTAAACAAATACAGATGTATCTGGATGCCTTAAAATTCTCAGTGTATTTTAAAAAACTGATATAAAAAATTCATATTAGCATGGAGTTGGAGAGAAGGGAACATTTCTGCACTGCTTGTGGGAGGGTAAACTAAGACAGCCTTTTTTGGAGAAAAGTATAGAGAATTCCAAATATCTAAAAGTTGACCTTCCATCTGATCCTGCAATCCCATTACTCTATATCTACCCAGAAGAACAAAAATTATTTTAGTGAAAAGACATTTGCTACAGAATGTTTATTGTAGCTCAATTCATAATTGCCAAGTTGTGGAAGGAACCTAAGTGCCCATCAACCCATGAATGGATCAACAAACTGTGGCATATGTATACCATAGAATACTATTCAGCCTTGATGGCGACTTAACATCTTTTACATTTACCTGGATGGAGTTGAAATACATTGTTCTTAGTAAAATATTGCAAGAATGGAAAAATAAATATCCCCATGTACTCCATACTAATATGAAATAAGTATACAAACAATTACACGCTCATATGAACAATAAAACACAAAGTCTAGTGTGGGTGTAGAGGGAAGTTGAAGGGTAGAGGAGAGGGGAGAAGATGATTGGCAGAAGGAGGGAGAGAGTGAGCTGGGATCTCACCTAATGTGCAGTGCGAGGGTGTATAACATGCTCTCTAAGTCAGGGATTCTTTTACAACTGGAACTTACCCTAGAAATGAGAACAAAGTAAGCTAAAAATTTGTCGCCTCCTATTAATTTGAAATAAAAAAAATTCTCTTGGAATAGAATAAACATTTAAAGATAAATTATGGTGATGAAAATCATCATGATAATCACCAATACCATCATTTATTATGAGGTACTTTATAATGATTGTTGCTAACATATAATCTGCAAAGGATGTAATATTATTATAATTTCATATATAAGAAAATTGAAAGTCATATTTAAGCACCTGGTAAAACATCTCATGTGTAATAAATACATATGAAATGTGACTAGAAGCACAGAGTTAATAATAATTCTCCATTTCTTCATGAAAAAACTGAAACACAGTCTCGGCACCTATAGCTCAGTGACTAGGGCACTGGTCACTTACACTGGATCTGGGGTTCAAACCTAGCCTGTCCTGCCAAACAACAACTACAACCAAAAAAAAGAAAAAAAAGTAGCCAGGCTTTGTGGCCAGTGCCTGTAGTCCTAGCTACATGGGAGGCTGAGGCAAGAGAATCGCTTAAGCCCAAGAGTTAGAGGTTGCTGTGAGCTGGGATGCCAAAGCACTCTACCAAGGGTGACATAGTGAGACTCTGTCTCAAAAACAACAACAGCAACAAAAGAAAAACGTGAAACACAGCATCAGGCACTTCATAATCAGCATAGTCTGCCTTACTCTAAAACACTTGTCAGTGAAGTCAAAAGTGTAAGCCTATCTGTAATACCAGACTGAGAGATGCTAATTTAGATAGACTATATGCTTGCACTGGTAAATATTTGCCAAAGAACCAGAAAAGTGGATTAGAGGAATTAATAGTACTTTTATACAAAACAAAATAGAGGTTGTATAATGCAGTGTGAAAGATATTAGCTTTTCTGAACCTGGTATGGTAATAGCTGAAATTAATTTCTCAAAAGCTGCAAAATTTGGCAGAGCTTTCGGGAGGTTGAGAATATCCCTATGAGAACAAGAAGAAATTAAAATATATAAGAGGGATGATCAAGGGTAGAGAATCCCTGCTCACCTTTCCAGATGCCACAAAGTAGTAGTTCATGTTTAAAAAATGATATAAAGAAAATTCCCCAGGGAAGGAATCAAGCCAACAGCTTTAAAGAGCAAAATAGCTGCAGAAATGTTTAAAGGAGTACACAGACAGAGAAAATCAGGTGAAGCCTTGGAAGCAGGAATCTATACAGAAATAACAGTCTGCAAAAATAGTCAGGGTGATGAGAGAAGAAAGAGAAAGCAAGACAAAAATAAAGGCACTTCCCACAGACACCTGAGGTCACGCCGGGAAGCAAGACAGAGTGGGGAGGAGAAAAGGCACAGGGTAAGTCCACACTACAGAACTACAATGGCACGCTTGTATTGCCTGAATAATTGGAGTGATCTGGATTGAAAAACTTCAGAAATGGAAGGCACCTGTGGCTCAAAGGAGTAGGACACCGGCCCCATATACTGGAGGTGGCGGGTTCAAACCCGGCCCCGGCCAAAACTTCAAAAAGGAAAAAGAAAAACTTCAGAAACAAGAAAGAAGAAGGTTGCTGAGCTGATTCAGGGTCCCAGCAAAAGAAGAAGGAAGTGATTTACCAGAAAGGATCACAGCTCAAGTAGTGAGGAGTTCAACACAGAAAGTACCCTAATGAGATACGGAGGTCCAATTAAGCACACTTTAAAATATTTCTTATGACAATATTTGAAAATGCTCATTACAGTGGAATCTTGAGTAGGTAATTTTTAAGAATTGAAAGATACATTTTGAAAGTTGGAGACCTGTAAAATTAGACACTAATTTCCAGATTCTTTGAAGCATAGCACAAAACATGTGATAGATGTCCTGGTAGGAGGGAAAAAAGCTGTTGGCTTGGGCAATCTGAGGAGACATCATGCTTTAGGAGGAAAGTGGAAAAACGTTAATTTTAATTCAATGAAGCAAATGTTTGATCGGGAAAACAACAACACAAACAGTTACTCTTCAAGGCCATCTGTCTGAACATTGCTGAAATATGGGAAGACATTTCCCAACACCACCAGCAGCCCATACTCAACAGTGGGGGAAAGTGCGAGAAGACTATAATTCAACGTGCCAGAGAAGTGACACAAACCTGTTTCTGAGCTTCTGTCTCTCTCTTTCTCTCTGTGTGTGAGATCTACAGACTCTTTTATAAAGACATTCTTAGGCACTTCCAGGGAAGTATAGTAAAATATAAAAATGAAAACGAGATGCTAATATATAGTGTGAAATCAATTTTATTTCATACAGATGACACCATTCCTTGAGTTACAGAAGAAAACAAGAATGTAGACAAGTCCAAATAATGTTCTCCAGAAAGCTGGAGATGAACAATTAAACAGACCAAAGTAGCAAAACAATAAACATGTGTGCCAGGTGTAAAATGGCCCTGTGAAACGGGGAATGTAGACTGGCTCAAGGAGAATTGTTTCTCTATATTTTATGGAGGAAACAGTGATCTAAAATAAAACGAGATACAGAAAAGTGAAATAAAATGAAGAAACTCTTATAACAAAATAAGGCAAGGCTGAGTGAACACCTTCCAGTGATACATAATTTTGTGCCTTAGTTCTGTATGTTTACCCCACAGGCATAGGGCACTTCTGGCGGGGGATGTTTCAGGTTGCATTGATAACTTGGAATAAGTTAAAAGGAAGCTGACATCTGAAAGAAAAACTACACAATTTACTACTGTGTTTCCATGTTTCTAAGTCAACTGTAACGACATAGTTCTTGGGGAAATAAACTTCAGACTCCACCAGTTCACGTGAAGGAATGAGGAAACGGGAATGCTTTATTGGAGATAAAATATTTTTGAAGAAAACACAGCAAATTATGAAAAAGACATGATGAGGTAGATGATAGTACATGTTATGGTATAAAGCCTAAGATTAAAAAAGGAAAGCTAGGAAAGTTATCAAACCTAGAAATATAAAAGATTTTTGTGTATAAAATAGAATTGATGATCTTGAGGATGAAGACGCTGAAAAAGGTTTGTAGCATCCAGAGGAAGTAGTAGAAATGACTCGGGGTAAACATGTCTTTTTGGAATGAAACAAACTTCTCCTTAAATTCCATACAAAGTACTGTCTCAGAGAACAGTAATAGGTTCAGGGACAGTGCTTCAGAGTATTGGTCTGGGCAAGGACTTCTTGAGTAGGACCCGCAAAGGGCAGGCAACCATAGCGAAATTAGACATATAGGCTCACATCCGGCTGCAAAGCTTCCATACAGCACAAGAAACAATTGACAAGGTAAAGAGACAACCCACAGAATGGGAGAAAATATTTCCAAACTCATCATCTGAAAAGGGATTAACGACTCGATTATATAAGAAACTCTAACAATAGGAAAAAATAAAATGATCCAGTGTGCAAAGGATCCGAATAGATATTTCCCCAAAGAAGACAAATGACAGATAAGTGCATGAAAAATGCTCAACATCATTAGTCATTAGAAAAATGCACATCAAAGCTGCAATGAAATATCATCTCACCCCAGTTTCTATCAAAGAAAAAAAAAAGGCAATAATGAATGTTGGAGAGGATGTAGTAAAAGAGGAAACCTTGTGCACTGTGGGTAGGAATGGACAGCAGTAAGGAGGTGCCTCAGAAAACTAAAAATAGAACTATTATAGGACCCAGTAATTCCACTGCTAGAAATACATGCAAAAGGAAGGAAATCAGTATATCAATAGGCATCTGCACTGGTGGGTTTATGGCATTACTATTTACAAGATTTGAGATGGATCTATGTGTCCATCCATGGATAAATGTGGCTAGGTGGCACATATACAAAAGAGTATATGCTCACAGAACTGAAGGACATTATAGTGAGTGAAATAAGCCAAAACAGAAAGACAAATCTCGCATGTTCTTGCTAATTGATGGAAACTAAATATGAAAGATAACTGATCTCATGGAGACAGAGAGTAGGAAAATGGTTACTAGAGGATGAGAAGGGTAATTGGGGAGAGAAAGATGAAGTGAGTGTGATTAATGGGTGCAACAATATCATTAGATAGTTAGATAGAAGTAATAATATTTGATAGCATAACAGAGTGATGATAATCAACAATAAGTTACAGTATATTTTAAAATAACTAAAGAGTGTTCCTATCTTTACCTCCATCTCTATCTATCTATCTCTATGAGCTGCTGGATGCCAGATTCTGGGCCCTGGGTTCTCAGGGACTCTAGGTCCCTAGACTTTTCGATGGTCGTGTGGGGATTGAACAGAAGCTATTTCTTGGAAGAAACTTTGAGGATAAGGGTAAATGCAAGGTCTAAACCTGCATCTAGAGCTAATCTAGGAGAAAGGCTAGTGGGAAAGTCTTAGGGGGTGGTGAATTTGGAATTTCACAGACAAAGGTCAGGAATTGTGGCTGTTGGAAAGCCTTCTATAGAAAAAGGGATTATATAAGAAATAAGCACTTGCAGAGAAGGGGTATTGATGGGAGTGATAATGAACGTACATTTCCCAGTGCAACCCCCTGGATTTGGAGGTAACTGGGGGAAGATAAATGAAAGTCTTATGTCTGTTTGCATATTGTTATTTTTCAACATAATAAGGAGTAGTGCTTGGGATTTACCAGTAACAGAAAATTTATTATGGCTAGCATGTACCCTATTTTCCAATAAAAATAAACAGAAAGGGTTTGAGGTTGTTAATCAGGTATTAATGCAAATAAGTTATTGCCTATTGCTTTTTTTCTAACAAATATAAATTACTCTCGAAAAAGGGAAATTGTAATTTCATCTGAGTTTGCAGTGCTTTGCAATGTTGGTTATATAGGCAAGTTAGAGGTCCCCTTAGTTCCCTAAGTGGAGACGTGAGGAAACATACTGGGCATAGAGAAGAAAAGCACCAACATGTGAAGGAGGATTGGAGATTAGAACTGCTCTTGCCGGGTTGACTTGGCCTGTTGCGAAATTGTGACTAAGGTTGTGGCTTGGGTTGAAAATGAAGAGAAAACAGAATCCTCCCTAACTTCCTAGACATCAACTCCTCCCACTTGAACTTCATATTATTCCAATTGTCCTATTAATTTCACTAGAAATAATTTATGTGGTATTTTTGGTGAGGGCTGGATCTCTACCTCTTGTAGCCGGCATTCTATGGAAAATGTCTTCCAACATCCCCTCCATAAATACAGTATTGTCTGTTTCTGATATTTGCAAATAGCAACTCTAGTTAAGCTTAATGTCACTACAGCAAAATCAGTTGAAAAGTCTCCTCTAATAAACAAGAAAATTTTAGTCTTTGGGGGAGAGCAGACTCAATGATAATACCTTATAAAATATGATGGTGGTTTATAGCACCAGTGCACACCAGGAAAGGGGGTCAAACCACTTTTTTATGAACCAAATCTCAGGATATCATTTTCCCATTTATGTATCATTTGAAAAGCAAAAGCAAGACACCAAACCAATTCAGAATATAACTTTTTTTATTGGAATAAGACAGAGAAGTCATCTATACTTTTAGCCATTAACAAAATAATTATTTAAATGAGAGACGTGATTCACAATCACATTTATGTTTGCACCAACACATAGAATTATTTGCAAACAAGTCTAAGATTCTTTCAGCACACACACCTACACACAGACACAAGGAAACCAATTTCCATTTCCTAACCACTATATTTGCTATTTGCTGAAGATGTTTTGAGAAATGATTCCTTATGGTGAGTTGCTTTCTAAAATGGGTTAGAAATGAATAAATGATACTGGAAGGCCAAGGCAGAGATGAATAATGATTTGAAAGAGTGGGCTGTAGGGCAAGTTATGTAAACACGTATTTCATAGGGAAAATCACGTTTTCAATGTCCTTTTGGAAAGCATCTTGTTTTGTTTTGCAGTGTTTGCTTTACTGTGATTCTTATTCCTAAAGGATACACCCATAAACAGATTCCCACAGGGAAATTTTCAGTATCAGAATTAAACCAAATTAGGCTTCTTTGCTATGTTTAAAAAATAATGGGTCGTGATTGTGTGTGTGTGTGTTTGAGAGAGAGGGATACAGAGAGAAGTGGGAAGAGAGGATGAGGGAAGTAATGAGATTTGTGTCTACAATTAAAAGCAGTATATCTCTGGCCCTGATTTTTTTGTTGTTATTTTATTTTCCTTCATTCCAATCTCACACTACTTTTTTGTTTCCTTTTTCCTCATCATATATATATCAGCATATCTGTTAACGCCTTCATTCTTAAAGATGGCAAAATTACTAAATGTGCAAGTTCTACAGCTCATCTCCGCTGCATCCGGAGAATGAACCAGACACCTAGGAGTGCTTAATAGTTTCTTTTCCCCCTAGATTTAAAAATCATTCTCTACTAAAATATTTGGTGTTTGGGAACTCATTTTAAGCTTACTACTGAAAATCACTGAATTTATATCCATCCCTTTCCAAATAAACAAAATAAGCCAGGATGTTTTATCATTTCTGTTACACTGGAGACCCCTAAGAAGTAAAAATTTGAGATTTCCTAGTGTAAAATTGATCCATTGAAATTCTGAGCCTGAGTTTGCATGATTTAATTTCTTTATAGATAAGAAAATGGATATTTATAATGATCTTCTTCTTCAAGCTTTCCCATCACAGAGGGGAAATTTGCCAGACTAGCATGTAAGCATATTGGTCAATCCAGCTTGATTGCTTTCCTCCAGCAATGGGTGATTTTAATTTCCTATCACTTTTATAGTCATCATATTTGAGAAAGGGCAAAACAGGTTAATGAAACCATTATAATTTCATTCAAATGATATATATTTTAAAAGCTCAATTAAAGAAATAGATACCAGGGTGCCGCATTTTATTTTGGAAACCATTGCTCTGTAGCACCTGTAAAGATCCTGGGAAACACATCTCGCAGTGATAAATGAATGTGAATTCAATATCATCACTGATAATATCTATAAAGCAAATCTATTGTGAAAATAGATGACTTTTCATCAAAATTTCACTTGTTCCTTTATCTATTTATGTTTTATCGAGTTCCTGTTTCTTTTAAGGTAGGGCACAAAAAAAGTGGATTCTAAAAAGTACTCAGAAGTTAGACTCGGATGAAATGTTAATTCCTTCCCAAAGACTTGGTTTTGAGGAAGTTGACAAACTTCTCTAATTGATGGTTTAGTCTTCTGTACGATGAACATGTTAATATTATTAGCCTCACCATGATATAGGGATGAGATAAGAAATGTACAATTTCTTCTTATACATGTCACAGTGACTGACATAGTAAGGATTAACAGATTTTGTCTATTATCATTATTGTTTTTATTACTGTTACTATTATGTCACAGCCTTTAGGGATGTGGTACACTCTGAGACAAATAAGGCAACTGTTTCTGTGGCTCTCAATTTCCCTGTGTCCAAGAGGGGAAAGAGAGAACATCCTGTTAGTATTGTACCAAGATTTGGTCTAAACACTTTATCTGTATTAGCTCATTTATATTGTCAGTGATTACGTTAGGGAGATTTTATAAGCATTTCTATTACACAGATGAAGACAAGGTGACATTGGAGGATAAGGGATTGCTCAAAGTTACACAGCAGCTAGAGTTGTACTGGGACATGACCTCTAAGGATATCTAGTGTCATTTTTCTCTTTTTCTGCAGTGCTGTAAGTGTACACATTATGGACAAGTCCTTGAATTCTTGCACCACGACAACACCTAAGAAAATCTGAACTATTTCAGTCTATCTGTACTCAGTCATTGCTTAGGAAATCTCAGGTAACAGACACAATCCATCTCAAAGAGGAAGGAGGAATGATTATTCTTAACCATATTAAATTCTTGTCTTACGGTTATAATTCATCCCCTAGAACACTTACCTCTGTGCACAAAACTTCTCAAATTTTCAGTATGGTAAGCAGTTTCTTCCCAGGATCCCTTACCCAAAACAAGGAAAATTCTCAAGGGCACTCAGTCATACCCGGGTCCCAAAACACTACTGCTCTTTCAGGCTCTGGCACAAAGGAAACATGTTCTTAACTTAAGTCATTTACTGAACATCTGCTCTGGGTTCAGCAGTGGGCAAGATAATGAAAGAAACTCAATGCCACTATCTCTGCTTTTAGGGAGCTTGCAAACCTTTAAAACAAATATGCAATTTTAGTGTATGACCTTTTTATGGAATCTTGGAAGATGAATTATGTCTCCAAAACAAAATTACTTGTGTATAAAGCTGTGACATTTTCTTATGAATATAGTAAAGAATACTACTTGTTTTAGAACTATTTTCCAAAGTCCACTTAATGATAAGAATTCAGACATATTCAGGGCCGCCCCTGTGACTCAGTGAGTAGGGCTCCAGCCCCATATACAGAGAGTGGTGGGTTTGAACCCAGCCCCAGCCAAACTGCAACAACGACAACAACAACAAAAATAGGAATTATAACAAAGAGAAGAAGGGTTATAATTCCTATTTCATCCTTATAGGGACAATGTATAATATATTCTGGGAATATGTAAGAAAAAAAAAAGCAAGAAAGAATGACATTGTGCAAAACAGCAAACACCAGAATAAAATCTGTTCAGGTTCTAAACACACATTTTTAAAAATGAAACTTTAGGCAGAAGAAAAGTAATCCCAGATTATATGGTCTGATATGACAGGAGGAATAAAGAACTAGGAAAGTGGTTAATATGTGTGTGCATCAAAACAAACTCAATGACTACATAAAACACTGTTACTAGAAAAAATAATGATAATAAATTGTGGAGTTGAAAGATGCATTGGACTAAATAAATAACAGTAGCATACAAATTAGAAGAGAGTGAATGGGATATAAGGGTTCTCAAGTCCTGCTAATGTCAGGAATAAGGCAGAGACAGTGTGAACAGAGTTTGTGATTAAGTATGCACATTAAAAATCTCTAGAGTAATCATTAAACCCGAAATAATGATTATAACTTATCACATAATATAGAAAAAATAAATGAAAAATAACAATGTTAATCCATTAAAGACTAGAGAAGATAAAAAGTGAGAGAGAAATAAATAGCATTCAACTATTAGAAGTTTGGTTTTAAAGTAAAGTAAACTTATTAAGTCTAGTAAGTATAGGACTCCTGGAATTTTGGCCTGTCCCTGCCATACAAAATAGTACCCCAAACAACCTAATCATTACTTAATTATTTTGTCTTTTTGGTGTTGCAATGTGAAGAAAAAGCACAATAAATACAACTATATACCTCACATTAATCTGTACACTAAAGTGAATTCCAGGTTGAATAAAGACAAATGTAAAAGACAAAATAATACAATGATTAGAAGTCCTTTTAGAGGAATATAATTACGAATTAAAGATAGCAAAAAAATTGATACAAAGCACAACAAAATTAACTATGTAATGTGACCTCATCAATTAAAAATTTTTATCAAAATGTTGTAAAATTGCAATAAGAATCTCAAAATGAGAGATATTATTTCTAATACATAAAAATAACAAGTGAATAGTATTCAGGATGTATAACTAAAAACTCCACAACTAATAAGAGGACAAAAAAATAATAAAACAAGAACAAAGGCAAAAATTACAGTTGACAGAAGAAATTTGAATTATCATTAAAAACTTAAAATATGCTCAAATGTATTGACAATATGAAAATACAAATTAAAATCATAATGTGCTATGATTTTACATGTAACCACATTGTTATGAAAATTCATAGCTTTCAAATATCAAATGCTGGTGATGATATGAAA
Organism: Galagoides demidoff; assembly: GCA_963574575.1. Lineage (NCBI taxonomy): Eukaryota > Metazoa > Chordata > Mammalia > Primates > Galagidae > Galagoides > Galagoides demidoff. The sequence continues at coordinate 14,307 of CAUYQV010016608.1, read as the reverse complement.
TGACAGAACTTTCATACAATGCTGGCAGGCAGGAATGCAAATTAATACACACACTTTGGCAAATTGTTATTGTCTAAAAACTTTGATGACTTATATTTTCTAGGGCATAAATATCTTCATAGAAGTAGTTTTCCTACAGTTAAAAAAAAAAACTGAGAAAAAACTTAAAAGAGCCTCAGCAATAGAATGAATACATTGTGTTGGATATGTACAATACAATAATATATAGCAATTTAAATGAAGGAACTTCAGCTACCTGAAGTATCATAGAGGTAAGAAACTAAAGTTCAAAAATCTTAAGTTAAGCTAAAAATGCAAGTCTTAGATAAATAAATACAATTCAACTATATCTTAATACATTATAAAAGCAAATGAATTAAACAATAAATTGTTTGAAAACTCAAAATGAGTGATATTAATAATATTTTTCTGAAGCCAATGAGAAATTAATTCAAAAGTCAGAATAGAGCTTACCAATAAAGGAAAAGGAAGATTACAAAGAAAACATTAAAAATAATGAGATCAAGCTTTCTTTCAAACAGAGTAGTTTGTACATAAGAGATTGCTTATTAGGATTCTTTATATTTTATAACTAATTTTTAATCAATATTTATTATGTAATAAAAATTAAATTTACAAATGAATCTTTTCAAGTAACTGAAAATAGAATTTCTAAAATTCCCTACATGAAAAAAATTGTAAAAGTGCCCTAAAAGAAATCTGTATAAAACTATATTCAATACATTTTTATGTAAAATAATATGTAACACAACTGAATATATATCTAACTTTATAAAGAATATAAATTTAATTACATTGTCTGCTAAAAATGCTATATAGCTATGAGAATTCCCACACATATTTATTTGAAAACTAATTTATGCACGTCTGAAATCTATTTTTTATTACATCATTATGAAGTAGGTGTCAGCCTCTTTAGCGTAGGAAATAAAAATTTTGGATAATACTTAACTTGAATCTCATTAAACTAATTTTCAAAGACATTCTGCTTCTTCCCGTGTAAACTTTTCTACTACTGAGATTCTCATTAATATCTATACAATTTAATGCCCATGTTTGGAATTCTCCAATAGCCAAGGTCAGAGCAATTTAAATTATTTCTGATTCTTTTTTTGACTGAATCCCAGAGCTGGGTGAACTACTTGCAGGCTTGATTTTCCTCTGTATATCTTTTTCAATGGATTCACCTGACTTGGAAATGTCTATTCTCTCTCTCTGTTTATAAACTCCTTTAGAACAGGGATCTTATCTGTCCTTTTCATTGCAGTGCCTAGCACAGTGGCCCGACTTCATTTATGAAATAAAAAGGGATCATTTACCAGGAGCAAGTACACATAAAAATAAATACAACATTTACTAAGTAACATAAGGTACCAACTCTTTCTCTGATTTAATGCTCACTGCTTACATGGCTTTATTAGGTAGAGATCAAGGGACCTCCAAGACTCTCCTAAGGGACACAGCGAGTGTTTTGCTTTGGTGCTGCTATGAACAATTACTCCACCTGAGGACAAGGGCAGGTCCCATCTGAGTACTGGCCCCACCTTCATCCTATCCTGAGTGACTCCTACCCCTAGCTGAAGGAAAGCCTGGTGTGCCCAGCACCCCTGACACAATAGGATTTGGAAGTCACCTGGAGTAATCTAAGGCTAATTATCATGCTGTTCACGGACCACCTAAATCACAGAGGAGGGGTCAATCTAGACAATATAAAACAGGACCCCATAATGGAGGGCTTTTTGTCCTGACAAGAGGTCTGTTGGCTGTCTGTGATGAACTTATCTTTCTTTGTAAGCTTGTCTTTCTTTTCCTCAATAAACTTTGTTTCATATTTGCCTTGCTTTTGGTGGGTCTGATCATTCATTGGCCAAGAGTACACCAACAACACAAACAGCTGCCTGAATTTCAACAGTTTCAATAAGATTCATTTAATTTTTACTAAATTTATTTTTTATACTATATTTACATGGTTCAAATTTCAGTAAAATGTATATGTTGAGTCAATGTGGTTCTGCCCATTTCCCTCTCTACTAAATTTCTTTTTTTCTACTACCTAAAATAATTCCTTTCCTAATATATTAAGTATACTCAGTGTTTCATTAAGAAAATATGAAGATATATTTTTATTACTCCCATTTATTGACATAAAAGTTGCCTGTGTATATACGCCCTTCTGCCCCTTACTTTCTTTTCTTAAAAACATACCCTGTACATGGTACATGCCTTTACTCCCAGCTACTTGTGTGTCTGAGGCAGGAGAATTACTGAATCCCAGGAGTTTAATGTTGTAGTGTGCTATGATTACACCTGTGAATCACTGCGTGCCAGCCTAGGAAACATAGTGAGAACTCTACTCTAATGAAAAAAAAAATGCTCCAAAGTTTGCCCAATAAACTCCATATTTGGCACACTAAGAGCTACCTCAATCATTCCATTGTAGCATTCCATTGTGTGAATGTACACTATCTCATTAATGTATCCTCTTATTTTCTTTTTAATCTTGTATTATTAATGCTATTGATATATAAACTTGTAAATACATCATTTTGAATTTGGGCAGGTATTAATATACTCCAAAGGATTCCAGAGGTGGAATTCCAGAGGAGGAATTGCTGAAAGGTGGAGCAAGGTGCCCATCAGTAATTATGAATTATATCACTCCATGTTATGTGTGTTCACAATGTGTTAATCCAGGTATTCCAAGAAACAAATGCCAATGTGGCATTAAACACAAAGGGATTTCATTTAGATAAATGCCTGAGAGTAAATAAAAAGGTGCCAGTTAAGGTTGAAAAAGTTTTCAGGCTCGGCGCCTGTGGCTCAAGTGCCTAAGGCGCCAGCCACATACACCTAAGGTGGCGGGTTCAAATCCAGCCCAGGACCACCAAACAACAATGACAGCTGCAACCAAAAAAATAGCCGGGTGTTGTGGCGGGCGCCTGTGGTCCCAGCTACTTGGGAGGCTGAGGCAGGAGACTCGCTTAAGCCCAGGAGTTAGTTGGAGGTTGTGAGATGTGATGCCATGGCACTCTACCCAGGGGGACAGCTTGAGGCTCTGTCTCAAAAAAAAAAAAAAAAAGAAAGAAAAATTTTTCAGTGATTTAAACCTTATCCTGCTAAAAGAGAGAGAGGAGTGAGTGGATGGAAGCTCCTAGTCAGCCTTGTAGTCTAAGGAAAGTTTAGAAAAACCATCAGGAAATCCTTGAGCCAAAGTTAGCCAACATTCTCCAAAAAATGGACCTGCTTTAGCATTCTTGCTTGGTCTTGTTGGCAGGTAGTGGCCCTGAGAGGACAGAGGACAGCAGAGAGGGCCCTACGTCAACTATACTTGCTCTAGTTGGAGACTTACGAGATGTGCAGAAACATGAAAATTAAAAATGAGAGGCTTAATTCTTCCCGTTGAAAATGGGGTCGATTTTCCTGCCCTCATTTTCCTTTTATGACATTTATCTTACAAATACTTCCTCATCTCGTTGAAATGTGTATAAATTATTTTGAAGACTAGGTGGGCATTTGTTCACCTTTGTGACCTGGGAATGTCTTTCTTAAGTTCATAGGAACAGCTCAGAAATGCAAACACCAGGGGACCTAGCACACTTATCTTCCAAGTTCTCAGGGAGGGTTGGAGCCTAACTTTGATGGGCACCTAGCTCCATGTTACAGGACTGCCTCCTGTCACCAAGAGAAGTTTGCTCTGGACAAAGGATAAAGACAATTTACTAACAGAGTCAATGAACCCAATAACCATGTACGGTTAGGATGAATAATATTGGACAAATGGTGTTGCTAAGTCCTCTTATTTGAGGACTAGTTGATAGTTTATTTTGAAAATATCTATGTAATGGGTTTTATCTGCTGGTTATATGAGAGCATTAGATGCCTTGTTGTCTTTGTAATCATAGTGGATTGCCTGCGATGTACAACGCATCCTGGTTTAACACTTTCTTGGTAATACAAGTGTTTTTCTCTCTCTACTACCTGTGGAAAGGATCCCCTGCATCAGGAGATTTTATTTTTAATTATATTTCCTCAACAGTTGCAATAGGCAGGTATTGATGTAAATTTGCCCACAGATTCATCAAAGTGGCTTGTCGGGGCTTTTCACTGACCTAGTCTAGGTGCTTAATGTCTTCATGTCTTAAATGGGCATAGTTAGACTAGACTGCTCATCTATATACCTGTGTGCTCTGGAGAGGGTAAAAGAAGTTACGAAAATCAAACAACTCTGAAAATGCAAACCACTGTATGAATATAAGTTTATTTGCTATTTTAAATCTAAACAAGGTTTTATTTATTATGGGCACATAATTGGTGCAAGTTTATTCATATTCATTTTCATTAACTTTCAGTTGAAGGTGTTATCTCAGAAATACTTATAAGTTTTATTATTTTAAATGCTTAGAAAATCATGAAATATACTTTAAAAAACATAAAATCAGTAAGTTTAGCATACTATGTTTATTACATATTCCCCCAAAAGCACTCTTATTAGAACTTCAATTTAACATGAATGGAATTTACATGAATAGCTCAGGAGAAACACTGAGCCCCTAATAGCAGAGAAATACCAGGAAAAACATTAGTGATTTTGAGCAGCAAAAGGGCTTTGCATGAATTAATAAATAAGCTATTTGTTCATGATAATTATAGCGTTTATTTCTACCCTCGTGTGATACAAATGTATCTGGGAAGAGCAAATAGATCTGAGTTGGGGAAATACAACATTAATATAACGTATCACAGAATAGATCTTAGTTGAATGATTATACTCACTTTAAATAAAGCAGTTAGAAAATGATGAATTCCACAACTCTAAAAGGTTTTTCTTTACCCATTCTTTTTAATATCTTTTGCTGTGTCCCAATTTTGACATAAAACGTAGTTCCTCTTGTTGAATTTGCTTTCTTCATTCTGCCCCTCTTAAACTGGCTTTAAAGAAAACTGTTTCCTGTGATGTAGGCATAGGGCACTGGCAGAAGATCCTTCCCCAATACTAGGAGCATGGTGCCAAGCAAACAACATTTAGATGATACCATTATTAGGCTCAGTAATCAATGAAACAAACACTTATCTAAAGTAGAGGCACTTAAATACATATTTACAGTGGAAAATTCTCTATTCCAATGACTTAACACAAAGCTTAAAGATCTAATCTGGCACTGAATTCTGTACATCTAGACTGAGATGTGTGCCATTGTTTTTATGCCATTCCTGTTGTGTTTTCCCCTCGGGATGCATTTAACCTATTCTGCATTCTGTCTTGGTTACTTTCTTTGACCTTTTCTTACTTTCATTTCACTTCTTTTGGCTTACAAATCCCTTTCAATCTATCGTAAATGCAATGAATAAATAGCACCATTTTAACGTCCCTCCTCTTTATTTTAAATACACTCTTTCTGAAAACTGCTGGTAGTATTTATAGCAACACACCAATATTCTACTTTTCCATGAGAGATTACAGTCAATACTTCTGAAATTTTTAATCCCTTTCCATTTTGCACAAAGAAAAACTACTTTTGTTTCTACTGTATAGAGAAAATTCAAATGACAAGAATGTGCATCTAAATGTTTCTAACATGCCAAAATTTCACTTATTATTAAAAAATGGGGGTGAGGGATCAATCATCTATATTAGTTGGGATAACTGAGACAATCAAGTTATTAATATGTAAAGGTTCTCTCATTAAAAAAATCATAATTCTTAAGGCTTTATTCCATAAAGATGTTACATGTATGGATTAACTAACATTGATACTAGATATTGATTTAAATGATTGCATGATTCCTATTACCAAAAATATCCATTTTTAAAGATTCTTTGTAAAGGAAAGCTTTCATTTGGAAAAAATACATATAACAATTCAATAACACCATAAGATGGCCTAGCGTAGAAACCTGCACATCAAAAATAAAATGATGCATATATATCCATTGATTTAGGAGGATCATATAATATAAATTATAGCTGTTCCATTGTATTCCAATTTTGAGCTCACAATAAGACTGTGGAAAACATAATGATAAAAGATGGGTCAGTGCTATGTTTCACTATTTCCATCTAAGTAGTAACTTTTTTTTTTCTTTATCTGGAGAAAGAGAATTCCTTTTTGTATCAGAACCTACATTTCACCTTTCTTGCTTGTCAAATCCCCTTCACTATTTGCAATTCAGTTTGTTCTGTTTTGCATTGTTTTTCATTCACCACCAATCCGAAGAGATTCTGCAAAGTTTGCAGTTGCTCAACATTTACATTTTGTAAAATATGTTTTAAAACATCATGGGGCACTTACTCCCTACTGTATTTTTTTTTTCAGTTAGTAAGACACCTATGTACATACCGCTCCCCCTCTCCCTCTCCGATTACGGTGAGCAAACTACATGTAGAAAGTTAGAGGTTCTTCTTTGCTTCTCCCGGGGATGGGTGGCTCCCTGGAGTTGAGGAAGTACCTTTAGAGCCAGCGATGCTTTCTAATTCTGTAATCCAAAGCTGACTGACTCACAAATATATTCTTTAATAGCAACTCTAGCAGGTTTCTGTATACAGACTACTTAGCTTTATTTCTCATTTGGTTCATTGTTTAGGCAAAGACAAGGAACCATGTCATTGGCTCATTATAAAAGCACCCTCTCAGTATGCTTCCTCCATGCTCATTTAAAATACCCTGTCTGAAAAGTGACTGTCGCCAATTACTTAATATAAGGAATATGCCAGCTATTACTTCTATAGTTTTAAAAATTTATTTAGCCCTTTTATACCTTTTGTATTTAAAATATTGTGGACAAATTTGATGTTACCTGACTATCAATAACGGTATGCTATTTTATTACTTAGCTGAGAAGATCTGAAATGTGTCTAATGGATTCCACAGATCAGGTCCTAGTGTTCTCCACCTTATTTTATTTTATTTTACCCTTATCCCATATGGGATGGTACACTCTTTATTCTACTTCCCTTCTAATTTGGCTCTACTCACTTGCAGTTAAGCTATGAATGAGTTTGATTCCAACTAACTCAAAAGAAAAATGAAGCATCCTAAAAGAACATAAAACTAATGAAAATCAACATGTTTATGCATATAAAGTGATAAAAACCAGGCATTTAAAATAAAGATTAATTTTAAAACATCATTTCATATCTCAATTTCTCAGACTACTTGGAGATTCTTCTAATATTAACATGCCATTATTATTAGGCTTGACTGCCTGCTGTGAACCACAGTGAAGCATGCAGAAGAATCTCACTACAGGCAAATGTGAACGCTGAGAGTCTAATGGTTGTTAAGCAAATTTGAACTTAAAAATAAACAACAGTCTTAATAGAGACTTAATTACGATCAGATTCAATGTTTAAAAAACTCCAGAACTTATCTCCATACCTGCCATGAAAATACATTTCTTCTGGAAAGAAAACCTTATTTGTATTTTAAAATATGGAATCCGCAAGGCAAACAAGTCCTTTTCTATTTAATTATTAATTACTTTGCTTTAGATAAAAGACCAATCTTGAAGATGGAATAATATTAAACCATCAAACGATAAAAATGTAGCATGAAAACACAAGCTCGTTTTCGTCATACAGACTCATGTGTCCAATTTCTTTGGACACATAATTTGAAATATTAGTTGAGCTGGGACTTGATTTTGGCCTTTGTTCTATGTGCTTTGGTTTGTTCTCTTATTGCTAATCTTGCTAACCTGCCTTTTCAAACTGCAACTGCTGTATTTTTATTGATTATAATTTCATATTGATGTGTCTTATGCACATCTAAAGACATAGAGACACATGAAAGAGCATAAATATCTTGCTTTCTTCACATTGCTCTTCAATTTTTGTATAAATATGAATGTATGTCTATATGTATCTGTCTATCTATCTAAATCCTAATTGGCAAGAAAGACACAGAATTGGCAGAAAAGAACTCTTAATAATCATTTCTCTTAATCTCATCAGTTTATAGATGGGGAAATCAGAGCATGAAGAGATTAACAGATGGTTTATGATATGACTATGGTCTAATGCGAGGTCTCCCGGTTCTAAGGATATGAAGTTACTACATTTGATCTAGCACAGGAGGACTTGTTATGTCCAATCAGAAGTTGGTTGCTATATTGGGGGACTCCATCTCCATGTAGTGATAAGCAAAGCCAAAAGTTTGGGGAAATATCCCACTGTTGTGGTGTGCTAGGTATCCTCACTTGACCTTTCATCCATACTTTCCTTATTTTTTTCTTTTAATAAAATGCTTTACAAATACATTTTAACATACATATATATGAAAGTGAGCAATTTGTACATTCCAGCTTGGGGAATAATTGCAAGTGCACATACTTGCATAGCCACTGTTTAAATCAAGATCTGGAACATTACCAACCCTGTCACGTTCTCCAACATAATGTACGTTATGTTATGTTGTGTTACTGAATGTCATATCAATAAAACATAACAAATGTTTTCTTTAGTATTTGGCTTCTTTCATCAAACACTGTGCATTTCACTCTTGATATTGGAAATGTATTTTCATTGCTATATGGTATTCCATCATATAAATACACTTCAATTTATTCATTTGTTCTATCATTGGTGAGCATTTGAGTTATTTTCACTTTTGATTGTTGTAAATAGTGTTGTTATTAATATTCTTGCCCAAATCTTTCTGTTAACAAAATCACACACTTCTATTATACAGAAATGAAATTGCTTGGCTATAGTCCACTCCAGTTTTAGTAGAATATAAAAAGGCATAAATCCATTTACATTCTGGAAAGTAATATTTGATGGGGTAGATTATTCTATATCCTTAGCAATACTTGGTCATATCAATTTTTTATTTTTGTTCTATTTATTTGATTTTTTTCTATTCTATTTATTTGTTTTTTAGTCATGCTAATGAGGGGAGGGTAAATAGAATATTATTTTAAATTTTTATTTCCCTGAGGATTATCCATATTAAACACCCTTTTATTCATTTTATGCATCTCTCTTTATGTATATATAAAACCTAAGTATTTTTTTATGATTCTTCATTTAACTCTATGCCTCTGGAGAGTGCTCTATATAACACTCATTTCTATAACAAGACTTATGTTAAGTTACATAATGCTACAGTGGAGGTAATATTCTGTATCTTGATATGATTGTTGGCTATGCAGTGGTGGCTCTATGTTCTAATGACTACACCAACAGACTCTGCTGCCTTCTGAGCTCCTTCTCTGGGCATCATTGGCGGGAATAAAAGGAAACAGGAAGAAAAGTGAATCAAACATTGATTCTCTCTACTCTCTTTCAGCTATGCTGAAGGTTCTCTGACCTTCCACAAAAAGAGCCTCGGTGCCTGTAAGTTAACTTAGCCCTCAGCCTTCTCTATCTACAGTTACCTGGTTAACTGCTTCTCTTCCATCCCAAATACTTGAGGTTAGTGTAGAAGACTTTCCAGGTCCATATATGTCACTGTGGTCTTCCTATTCCTGTCTACAACTATATAAAGAGTTCTTTTACGAAGCTTTCCTCACTTTATTTGAATTTAAATATGCTCTTTCTTGCTGGAAACCTGCACGACAGACATGGTTATTTCTGAATTGTACTAAGCATGTGTGGAAAGATGGTATATGCATGACATGGGAATTTCAAAATTGAGTAAAAGGTATTTACCAAAAAATGCAGTATTGTAAAGTAGACCTCCCACCAGGATCTTAGGTCCTAATACTTGCTGAAGTACAACTCAAGATAGTCTATTAAACTGCCATCTAAGTTCAAATCCTTAAGTAGATTTTGGTTGCTTTCAAAGTGATTTAATCTGTGTTCCATAGCAAAAACACTGAAATCAATACCTGTTTATTACCTACTCATTTGTGATAAAGTAAACTAAACATTTTGAAACATCTTCTGAAATGATGAGGTACTATCTTTTTATGTACATGTAAGTATTGTCTTAGATATTATTTTCACACGTGAGTTAAGTAAAACTCTTCGTTTAAGGGCATAAACACACTTTACCATAGGTATCAAAATGCTACATTCAGAGGTTTTAAAGGTATTGGAAATTCAGAGAAGGAAGGGTTTAGAGGGATTGGAAATTTACAAATTCCCAGGAAGTGTGAGAGAAATAATTTTACTTTCAGTGTTAACTGTCTTTAAGCTAAGCGACTAATCTCATTTGAGTATTGGTTAAGAAAGGGGCTCACAGTTATGAGAAAACTAGCACTGTCTTGAAGCAGTGCCAATTTAGATCTAAATGAAGATAAAGTGTAATAAGGTAGTCCTGCCATGTAAGAAATTAAAACTAATACACAAGGTAACAACAGAGGACAGTTTCGTGGGCTCCTGAGCTCTTCACCTTCCAGCTTAATCCTGATGCCTTTTGCAAATAGTGTTTGCCCCAAATACTCATTTGAAAACTTCTCACTGTCTCTTAATCGTGAACTCTTCCCCAAATTACTGGCACAGTTAACTGTGTGTAGATCATGCCTTCTCTCTTGGGTCTCAGTGGTATAATATCCAAGCCCTTAATTCTGCCTTCTTCCTTCTGGCTACTTTGTTTGCTTTAAATACTTGTGTTCTACAGGATTCAGGATTTAGTTGTTAGAACTTTGCTCATCCTACATGATTTTAGTGGATTAATTTCTTCATGAGAGTGGTCTTTTTATTCCACTGAGTTCTAAAATCTGTATTTAGACTATCCCTCTAATTATGTCGTATAAACTTTATAAGATATATTTTACTAAGATGCCCTTAAGAGATTTTAGTTTCAACATGTCCACATCAAAGTTTTTATCTTCTTTTTCTAAAGCTGTTCTTTCCTTTTCAGTTTTCCTTACAGGTAATCAAATCACTATTCAGTAAGTCACCCAAGCTGGGAAACCTTATTACGATCCTGGAGTCATTCATTTATCTCATCTCTCACATTCAATCAGTCAGCACATCGAGCTAATCCCATCTCCTGAATATCTCCAAGATCTTTATTCTACTTTTCATTCTCACAGCTACCTTGTTTACAGGCCTCATCCCTTTTTTTGCTTCTAACCATGGACTCCTAACCTCCCTGACTCCTTTGGTTGTCTCACAAATGACCTGACCTTCCGCTGATCTTTGGCACTGCTATAAATATATGTGAGTAAAACATTACAATATTCCACTCTTCCTTTACAGCCTGCAGTTACAGAACTAAGTGTACATTTATATGATATCTGGCTAAGGATGAGCCAGAATTCCAAATAGTAATATGGTCTTTGTAAAGAAATACATAAGAAAATATAAGAAAAAGAACCGGCTCCTTCCACAGAAAACATAGAAAATGCATAAAGAGAAGCAGTCTTATTAATTTTTAATGCAGTATTTGATTTTTTTTAAATTATACATTGCTTATATTTAGCTATTCAAGGATGCAATACAAAATTTTTATACTCATTGCTTACTTCTGATTTTCTTTTTAAATAAAGTTATTCCATGGTCACCCTCCCATTCTCTCTCTCTCACCCATACACATGCATATGTATATATACATATATATATATATATATATATATAACATATATTATGTAAGTATGTATACGCATGTATATGCTGCTTAAGCAATAATATGAAAGAAATAATATTTATAAATTCATAAAAATTTATGAATTCGTTAAAAATGAATCTAACTATCTAATTAGAGACTTTTTTGGAAAGAAAGAACTCTTGGGGTGCACTGAAAAATGAAAATTGTTTCTAATCAGCACTTTTCCCTTAATGAATAGGGCCGATGAGTTGGTATTAAAATGTGCATTTATAAGTAGGATTCCATGGGCATGTGACATGACACACCTGCCCGATAACTTTAAATTGCAAATGTGGTTTTTTCCTGTCTCTTTCTATTTTGTATGTATTTATAGCAATTGATCCAATTGTTTTTCATACATGATAAAACTTCTATTGCTTTCTGTTATTTAACGGTCCCAGTGCTTAGCCAAATAGCGATATGCTGGCTTAATTAGGGCATTAATAAATTATGTCAAATAAAGAGAATATGGTAAATTGCAATCTCATGAATTATTATTTCACTATAGGTCTAGAAAAATGCTTTGATTGTAGTAACCTGTTACTGCTAAAGAAGTTGCTTTTACCCTTTGGTTTATGCTTCTGGACAGACCACAGACTTCAGAAACGTACACTGAGTGTGTGAGCAAATGCATCATGACTAATTAAAACTGGGAACAGGGTATTCCTCCCTTCCCATGATTACTTTCCATTAAGGAATGAAAAAGCAACAAAATAAAAAATGCTTGCTTGGTAACTAATTGTCAGTTAAAAGAATCAATATTATTTTTCAGTCCCCATATCTTATTCCTTGACATTACTGATAAAAGAAAGGCATTTTTGAAGTTCTAAGGAATGATTCTGGAGTCCTATTCTTTTGCATATAAGAATGCAAAGCATGAGCATAAGTTACATTACAGGATGAAAGGAATTACAACAGAAGAATATTATTTTATGACTCACTAGCTTGGAAACTGACACCCAAAATATAAAGACTCTCTTAGTATATTGGCTAAATGGCAATCTAAAATCAGTGCTGCTGCTGACCGTAATCAATGAGCAACATTCTTTGGATGAGTTTCAATCTATTGAGTTGGGGTGGGGAGGAAATATGTTTGTTTCAATGTTATTATATGTAATATGGTTAACCCAAAGAGTTCTCATGACTTTTTTAAGAACCCATAGAACTAACATATAGCCTAGATTACAATTCAGGTAACCAGAATTCTATTTCTGCATCTTTTCTAATCAGGGTCTGAAGTGGGCCAGAGCCAGTCAGCTTTATCAGCTGCAGAGCATCAGTGATGGAGGAAAACAAAAGGTCTTCATGTCCCCTCCTTGAAGAGAAATCCTAAAATGTGTTTGTATTTGCGGCCTGAAGGAAAAACACTGTTCTACTTAGTACAGTCTACAGCCTTCATAACTTAACTACTATCACTGTTTGAGCTTAAAGTTTTGCATAACTAGAATGGTTTCCTAACATTCAAAATTCAACAAGGGATAATGTGGATTGGTGAGTAATAATGGACCTGCAACAATGGGCACCCATCTCACACAACACACACAAGAACTTTCCTGTGGAATTTATGTCCATCAAAAGACACCTATAAATTCTATCAGCAATCCAGGAGAAGAACTCACAACGAGTAAAGCCAACAGAGTGTGTATTCAGAATATATAATTAATAATTACTATGGATCAATAAGACAAAGATAAATATCACAATTTCACAAATTTCACTGAAGAAAGAGCACAAATAAACCATAAAAATTTTAAAAGGATGTTAAATTTATTAATAGTTATGGAAATGAAAATTGAAATCGCAATGATATACAATTTCATCCACAGCATAGGAGCAAAGTCAATGAACATCATGTTTTGATGTGGATATTGGCTGGTAGAATTTTAATTGTTACAACCGCTTTAGAAAGCACTTTGTTGTAACTTCATAAAGATGGAAATGAATGTATATATTTGATAATTAGCAACTTCACTTCTTATTATCTCTCATAGAAAATAATCTTCTACCTGGGGATTGAGATATGTTATAAAAATGCTTCTCTCGGTGATGTTGTAATAACAAGAAAAATGTACTCCTAATATCCACAAACTGAATAATAATTTGTGCTATACTAATACAATGATTATAAAATATAGCAGTGAAAATAAAAAATCTGGAGCCATAACACGTCAAAATAAATTAATTTGAAACCAGAATTTTAAGCTCAAAGAAGCCCTTCACAAAAGAGTTTATCAAAATAACAGAGACATTAACACATGGAAGAACATACCATGCTCACGGCTGGGAAGACTCAACATTGTTAAAATAACCACACTGCCCAAAGTGATCCATAGATTTAGTGCAATCCCCAAGTGATGCTCCTGCCTCAGCCTCCTGAGTAGCTGGAACTATAGGTACACACCACAATGCCCAGCTAAGTTTCTATTTCTTGTGGAGAGAAAGCTCTTGCTCTTCCTCAGGCTGGTCTTGAACTCCTCATCTCTAGGGATGCTTCTGCTTTGCTTCCCTGAGTGCAAGGATGGAGGGGTGAGCCACATAACTGGCCTCATGGAGTTTACTTTTGACTCACTTTTTGAACTTCAGATTTCTGGTTTTTGTTTTTATTTTTTTATTTTTTTTGAGACGGAGCCTCAAGCTATCCCCCTGGGTAGAGTGCCGTGGCATCACAGCTCATAGCAACCTCCAACTCCTGGGCTCAAGTGAGTCTCCTGCCTCAGCCTCCCAAGTAGCTGGGACCACAGGCACCCGCCAC